>JAOSBM010000006.1:8772355-8792626 GCA_027568955.1 Erythroxylum tenue
GCTTATACTTACTTGTTGATGCTTCAAAATCTTCAAACTCTTCAAGATTTCTCAAAACCCTAGTTTTTCTCTCTTTTCTTCTCTTCCACGACAATCTCTTCTTTTCCCCTTCTTTTTACTTTTCTTCTTCTAATTTCTACTCCTAATAATCATCAAATGTCCATTATACCCTTCCATGTAAGCCTTACACCTTTAATTCTTAAGTGACTTGCCCAATTTGCTCTTGATACATTCTCACAACATTAACACTTAACTTAAATTAACTTATGTCATACAAATCATATTAATCTTGTCATAAATAATTAGCTCCAAAAATTAATCCATGAAACCTCATAATTCATTTAAATTATGCTTAATTCGACAATAAAAATTTCGGGGGCCAACATTAGTATTCTTAGTAATAATAATAATAATAATAATAAGAATAAGAATAATAATTTATTTTATTTTATTTTAATTTATTATTATTATTATTATTAATTTTATACTTAATTATTCTTATTAAAATTAAATTTATTATTATTAAATTCCTTATTATTATTAATTATATATATTATTATTAAATTCCTTATTATTATTATTAATTTTCTTCTTATTATTATTAATTTATTATTCTTATTATTAATTGTTATTATTAATATTAATTTTCTACTAATTGTTACAAATTATTATTATTGCTATTAATATTATTATTAATTTTATTTATTTATTTATTACTTATTATTATTATTAAATTCCTTATTATTATTAATTTTCTTCTTCTTCTTATTAATTATTATTATTATTAATTTTCTACTTACTATTATTCTTATTAATATTAATTTTATTAATTATTATTAATAATTAAATTCCTTATTATTATTAAATTTCTTCTTCTTCTTATTAATTATTATTCTTATTAATTTATTATTTTAATTAATTAATTATATTTATATTATTATTATTAAATTTCTTATTATTATTACTTTTCTTCTTCTTCTTCTTCTTAATATTAATATTACTACTACTACTACTACTACTACTACTACTACTATTATTATTATTATTATTAATTTTATTATTATTATTATTATTATTATTATTAAGAAGTGTTAAAAAAGTCTTCAATAAATAACTCTATTTTTGGAATAGCTAAAGACACCTTTTAATTATTCTAAAAAATTGAGGAATAATTAATCTTAGAATTAGGTATTCTTATATTTTTGTCTAACCAAACAAAAGATTATTTAAATTTTAAAAATGTACCAAAAAAATAATTATTATTTTTGTGAACCAAACATGCCCTAACGGTTTTATAACATTTTCATTAGCGCAACCTTAATAATTCCTGCCGAAATTTAGGGACGATGCATTAATATGTACAACTTACAGGTATATATATACTAGTATTTTTTAAAATTGTCACCTCATCTCATTAGACAATAACTATATTAGGTTTACCCCAAAGTTGTCGGGTATTTAGGGTAAAATGATGGGCTATTAACATAACACATAGTGCATCAAAACATTAAAAAAAAATAACCGAGGGCTCTCTCACATATCATCTGCGTGGCAAAACTTTATGGATTCGTTGGAAGCATTGACCAATTGCAACTTTCTTTGCGTGAGAAAATTGCTATACTGTTCAATAATTCATGTTGTGGATGTTCCTGCAAGGATCTTTCCGTCTTAAACTGGGAATGGACGATTGACGCACCAAAGTTTTTGGACTTGCTTACATGATTGACCAAGGAAAGGAAGTTAATCATTCTTGGACCAAATGGTTGAATCACCAACTTCAAAGACCCCCCACATTCCGACCCAACGAAACAGTTGGGAGATATAAATTAGGTATTCAGCAGCCCGCTAAGGGGGAGGTGAGCAGTCCACAGGCCTACAAAGGGCTCAAAAATATTACTCCCACATTACAAATTTTGGGATTCGAATCTTGCACCTTGGAGCAAATCTGCCCCTCCAAAATCAACTGAGCTACGCCCAATAGGCAGAAGTTAACCATTCTAGTTCATATTGGAGCGGATATAGTATATAAATAACTAGGCAATAATAGTAATTGAAGTTTCCCTTTTAAGGACGGTTCAATTGATAACCTCACTCTTCAAATAATCTTTACGATTAAGAACCATGAGTTTGACTTAAAACTTTTTTATCACTTCAATTTTAATTTAGTTATTTTAAATTTTCATCATTTTACATTGACATTAATTTTTACTTAAGTAATTTGGTTTAAGGTAAAAAAACAAATATTTTATCTGTTCTTAATCATTATATAAAATACCTTTATTATTGAAAATTATAAAAATACTTTATGATATTAAAAAATTAAAAAAATTAAATTAGTTTTTAATAAAATTTGCTATTAAAATTATGCTAGAATAATCATTTATGTGTTTTCCAATTAATTATGTAATAACTAATGTTAAAAAAATTTAAATTATAATATAATATTAAATAAGTGACCAAATGAATATTCATTTCTCTTACCTTTTGCATTACAAGATTTCATTATTCAAGACTCCCAATCAGCTTATTTTAAAGAGAATATAAAACTGAAACAAAAATATGACTATGACACCCACTCCTCCACAATCAACACCGCCTCAGCTACCACCAATCGCCACGTGGCACTTTCACACCGCCGCCGGAGAATGCCGTCAGCATAACTCGAGTTTCGCGTTATAAGATGATGACACAATAAATAGTGTATTAGGTAGCGTGGAGTGGCGTACGTTAAGATTGAAGAGAGGTGCGCATCTTATGCTTCTTTTATTTTATTTTGTTTTTCATAAAGTCTGTTACTCGTTGGCTTTGCTCAGACAGCGACGTTAACGGGTTGACTGTAGCGTTCAAAAACAAGAGAAGAAAAAGAAAAAGGTTTTCTTTTTTCAGCCATTATTAGTTATCGTTGATTCTGTTCTTTTATGTTATTTGTTGAAAGAAATACGGATGGTGTGGTGACGTTCATTTCAACAGCCAACTTGTTTGTATTGGAAAGGATGCCATGACCTGTTTTTAATTGGGTTTTCTTGCACAGATTTCTTCTTGAGAGCAATCTTTTTTCGCGAGGTTACTTTGCACTAGCGCTTAGCTTCAAAAACTTGAGCTTTGGTTTGTTCCTCTTTGTTTTGCTCCCACTAGCTACTTGGGATACTGAAAGAATGTAAAGTTGGCGCCTTACTTGAAAAGGATTCACTGAAGTGTTTTATGAGGTTAGTAGTGAAAGGCTAATGATTTTTGAAGCTCTTTTGTCATGTTGGATGGGCTGGTCTTGTTCTGGTGAACAGCTGTTGAATTTTGTCAAAAATGGAAATCTACAGTATTCATCTTGTACAAAGGGCACAATTTGGTCTTTTCTGATCAAACTGTTTCCGGGTATCTATGTTTTAAGCTAAAATAACTCTATGTACACTTTCTTCTGTCCGACCCTTCATTTTAGTTCCAGCTAACCTGCAACAGGGTAGTTAATAAGTGATGTAAAGTGAGTGAAAGTTGGAAGAACTGTAGCCTTTAGGTTTGATTGAGCTTCTATTAGTACAAGATTCAGTATGCCTTAAAAATTAATGCTTTTCCTGGTGTTTTTTTGGGTCCTGATCTCCAAGAGGGCTTAAGACTTTCCCTTCGTTCTTTAACTTTTAGATTTTCTTTTACTAGTACTAGTGGAGGACTTCGCCACGTACTTTTAACTGATGCAATCCAAATTATTGAGTTTCATGTCTGTAACCTCCTCGTCTGTCCTCTAAACAAGTTCCAAAATTTGGGAAGTCACAGAAGTTTGTGAAGACGGTTCGAAGTTGGTAAATGAGGAGCGAAACTATGCCGTTGAATGGCCTTGATCTATTACCTAGTTAAACAATTGCTTGAGTTAGATTAGGATATGTTTCCGATACAAGACGGATAGTCTCTATACTGAGAGTTGACTATGATTCGTCACCTTCTATTGTCTGGCAAACGCTAATAAGAGTTTAATGCAACTCTTTGACTGCAATCGTTTAATCTACTCTTTATTAAACATGTCTAAACTTTTTCCCATTTCCAGCGTCCCATTTGTTGGAACATGAGCTCTTCGTCAACTCAGATAGCTGCCGTGAGAGGAATGGGCATCTATGAGCCATTCCACCAGATTAGCTCATGGGGGGGCACATTCAGAGGTGATGGAAGTCCCAATATAGGTTCATCCACAATTCCAGAGATGGATGGTTCGCCAGATAATAAGGTGATAATGTGCTTACGTTTTTAGATCACGAATCATTACTCATGATAATAATAATTATAAATTATTATTATTATTTCTAACCTATAACTGAGTTTTGTGATTGAATTTCCCTAGATTGAATATGTTTCTCCTGAATTGGAACCTTCCAGAAGCGATCATGAAACAAACAGACCTGCGAATAAGGTGATGGAATTGCATTCTGCTCTTCCTCTTTATATTTTACTTTTACTTCGTACTGGGATGGAATGTTTTTGTTCAATAACAGAGGAAAGCTTTTTTCTTCTTTCTGTCTGATGGAAGAATTAATAAAACGATTCACGATGCTGTCTGAAACTTCTACTCTTTAAATTTCTTCTTGCATATTCAAGAGATGTCCAACGAGAATGTTGTCAACTGTTTAGAAATGATTAGTATTTTTCCACAATGATGTTTGTTGCACGCTTACACTGACGCCTAACTGGTCTTTATCTTGGTGATGAGCCTATTTGTCTTTATTCTGAAGTCTCTGATCCTTTCTGTTTTTATTTTTTTCGCATACATAAAGTATTGGAAGAAAATAATATTTAGTGGCATAAGAAATAGCAAAGACTACCACTTCTTCAAGACACTATGAGCACTAAATTTCAGATTGCCATGAGGGACCTGCCTTTAACATCTAATATCTTTTTTCCCTTTGATCTCCATTCTTCTGTCTTCCAAGAAGAAAGAAAGGAAAGTAGCATTTCGATGTTTTTACTATTATACTAATGCACATTTTTTGTCTGCAGACACAAAGACGCTTGGCACAAAATCGGGAAGCTGCTCGCAAGAGTCGTTTGAGAAAAAAGGTAAGAGGTTAACCTGTTCCCTTAGAACTGTGTGCCAGATGAAAGCGTTCTGCATGTGGACATAGATAATTATACTTTAATGTTGCTTCCTAGGCATATGTTCAACAATTGGAATCAAGTCGTCTGAAGTTGGCGCAGTTGGAGCTGGAAGTGGAGAGAGCTCGACAACAAGTGAGATTTAAGTGATTTGTACAGGCATTTATTTACATAAATCCTTGGAGATACCAGCCATCTAATGGTGAATATCTCACTGCAGGGTATATATATAAGCAGTGCATCAGATACTAGTCATTTAGGGTTGCCTGGAACTGTAAATTCAGGTTGAGATTTTTTCTGATGGCACACACTGTTTAACATATTACATGACCTTATGACTCCCCATTTATTATGTTTATTGAAATGTTTTTTATTTTGAATTTGTAGGAATTGCCACATTTGAGATGGAATACGGACACTGGGTAGAGGAGCAACATAAACAAATTTTTGAACTCAGGACTGCATTACAGGCCCATATAACTGATGTCGAACTTCGTATACTTGTAGAAAATGGCATAAATCACTATAACAATCTTTTCCGGATGAAAGCAGATGCTGCAAAAGCTGATGTCTTCTATCTCATTTCTGGAAAATGGAGAACATCAGTAGAGCGCTTCTTCCTCTGGATTGGAGGATTCCGGCCATCAGAACTCTTAAATGTATAGCTCAGTGTTGGTCTATTGTGATGATTATGGCCTTTGTGTTATTGGTTTCATTTACATTGGTTAGGTTGCTGTCTATTTTCATATTAGGATGTCATGGCATTATTCAACTGCACTTGTGAAAACTTGTTCTGCATCTTGTTCACTTCAGGTCAATGTGAATTATAACTAATGCAAGTAGTTTTATACAACATATCAAAGAAAACAGACTGCTTCAAATTTTTATGTGGCCTGACATTACAAACACTGGGGCAGTTCAGAACTTTTACTGGGACGTGCTTGAGAATGTTGTTCTGATATTTGTCTAGTTCTTATCCTTTTCTTGGAAAATAGTCTAGTTCTTATCTTTATTTTTGCAGGTTCTTATGTCCCAAATTGAGCCATTGACTGATCAACAGCTTGAGGAAGTCAACATTCTTCGCCATTCTTCTCAACAAGCAGAAGATGCTCTTTCACAAGGTATTGAGAAACTTCAGCAGACTCTGACGCAAAGCATAGCAGTTGATCTAATGGGTGCTGGGAGTTACAGAGCTCAGATGGCTTGTGCAATAGAGAAGTTGGAGGCAGTGGAGGGTTTTGTGAACCAGGTAATAACTAATTTCCTTCCAATAAGTTGATATGCACTTCATTTTCTACATCACTCTATGTTATTCTTTCAGGAGTCTTTTGGTTTTACTTATATTTTTTTGTTATGATTTTTAGTTTTAGTTTTCTAAGTTTTGTTCTCTATTTTTTTAAACAAAATAAAACTTAAAAAATGTCTGGTTTTAGTATCATTGTATTACATTTTTCGTACTGATAATAATTAAATATATAATTTTATGAATTAATTAAATAATTAATATAATTTTGATATCTTATACAATATTTATTAATAAATATTAATAATTAATTTATTATATTTTATTAAAAGAAGTAAACATTTTTGTAAAATTTATTTTAAAACTGAGATCTGTTTATTAATATATAGTATAATTTTTAAAACCAATCTTATTATTTAGAATTAAATATGATATTTATATATTTTATTTTAAATGTTTTTTTAATTTTGAAATTTTAAGATATTTGAAGTTTAAAATATATTTATTAAATAACTATAAGATCTGAAAGTATTTTTTTCAAAATAATTTTATTTTAATTATGTAAACAAAAAATGAAAATAGAAAATCAAAATTAGTTTTTAGATTTTCATAAGTTATGGAAACAAGAAGAAACCTAATCTAAAAACAAAAATAGAAATTCAACTAATTTTTGTATTAAATTTAAAGACAGAAACCAAACTTCTTCAGCACATTAATGACAAAAAGAAGAGGATCCTAATAAGTACACATTTTAATTGATTGAACAACATAAAACTTATTATGCACAGTAATCAACATTCTTTATTATTAGTGTCTATGTTGTGATCCATTATTTCTGTTGGCATTCTTTTAGACAACTCCTCCATTCCCACATTCTGTCAACCTTTGCTTCTTTCTGAAAACAGGCAGATCATCTGCGACAACAAGCCTTACAACACATGTATCGTATCCTAACAATACGTCAAGCAGCGAGAGGTTTACTAGCGTTGGGAGAATATTTTCACCGTCTTCGTGCTCTAAGTTCACTATGGGCTGCTCGTCCTCGTGAATCTGCCTAGTTTAGAAGAAATAGAACCCCAATGATATAGTGTTTCTATGTATATGTTCAGCTTGGACATTTGTGCTTGAGATGCAAAAGACTCGTGTTTGTGGATTGACTTGGGGTCAATCACCATATATGTTTTTGCAAAGCAGGCTCCTGAGGTTGAAATTTTGTAAATAGAAATGGTAGTGGTGCGTGTCTGCAGAGAACTAGGTAGTCAAGTCGATTTAGAATGTATGCTGTATAATTTGATGTTTCAAACGCTGAATGCAGAGACTATACTTGAGTAGGTTTAAGATACTTGGTGTTATCATTCTTTAGTGACACTCAGGTAAACGTAATGAGATTGCTGTCTTCCACTATTTGTATGTATCGAAGAAAGGAAGCTAATTGGATTGGAAATGGATGAAATGAAGAGAACTTTTGGAAAGAAATCCAGGCTCTGCCAACAGTTAACCAGATTGGAAATGGGTGGGCAGGACGATTGCATGTCGTAGACAATTCGAGTTATAGTCAAAGAGGATCATCACTTGCAGTTTTCACATTTCTTATTTTCTATCAACCTCCTGGACTTTCACTTGTTTGAATCCCAACATCAACTTCTACACATGCAGTCAATGGTTCTGCCAACCAAAACAGATTTTGCATTTTTCGATTTGGGTGGTCCAACTGGAGTTTGCCATGCAGATTCTGGTTTAATAGGCATCATGGCAAGCAATCAAATCTACCCTTCTTAGTATGCAATTTCAATTTCAACCCGCACTCAATTAAAGGTTATTAAAAAAATTTAAAATTTATTCAATTTTACAATTTTAGTTCAAAATTTAAAAGGTAGTGTTAAAATACTTTTTTTTTAATTTCTAGTAAAAATAATTCGATATTAAAACATCTTACCAAGGTGATACTCTCAGAAATATTTCATCTTTCGCTTGATAATTCACATTTCTTCAGTGTTAATACACTTAACTCTTATGTCTATCTCACTATATTTCATATTTTCGATGTTAATCTACCTAATTCATTCGTCTTTCTTGAGTCGCTTAATTTCTATACAGATCAGTTTCACTTATCAACAACATTTCTAATCAATTATGGCTTTCATATATTTTAGGCCTTATTCATCCCAATATAAAGGTGGACGATTTTATCTGGCATAAAACGCTTCATACAATATTTTAACGATATCACTGTGATAATGATTGATATACTTAAAGTCAATTAAAATTGTATATTGACCTCATGTTCCTATTAAAATATAAGCTTTAAGCATATCTCCAATCGTTAAGATTGTTGGCAACTCATACATGCAATCACTTGCTTCTACATCCTTAGCCGTTAAACGCTATTTCGGTGTATTCCTACTAGGATGTATAGCATAGGTTGCTATTCGTGCTTTCTCTAATAATCTCTTTGTTCAATCATCTTTATCAGGTACACATACTTCTTATTTCAGTCACAAAGTATCATTTTCTAATTCAAACTCAAAATTCGAATCCATTTTCGATTTCTCAATAAGATTCATAAATTATGAGTCCTCAATTTGGGCTTTGTTAATCCTTTCATGTGAAACTGATCTTAAATTCAATAGCTAATAATACTTTGATTTGCCCAAAATTCAGCTCAACGTTTTATGCTCTTTATTGCACTAGGTTTGGTAACCTCAATATCTAAATTTATTCTACACTACTATTGGATTTTTGGTTCAATGCATTAGATTACAACACTAGCTTTATTGGAAAATACGCATTTGTACATCATAATCTTTAAGTAACTCTATCCATTGCCTCAGTTTTGTATTTAACCCTTTCAAACTCAATAATTACCTCGAACTTAAATGATCTGTATTTTTATATATATCCAAAATGTTTCACATACATATAATGTCTCCAAGCTTTCAAAGCATTTACTATTGCAGTAAGTTTAAAATCATGTATCAAATAATCAACTAATGAGACTTTAATAGTCTCGATGCATATGAAATCACTTTATTATGCTACATTGGATTACATCATAATCTCTGGTGTGAAACATCATTATATACTACAAAATCTCTAAATCCAAATAATATAATTAACATCGGTGTTGTAATCAATCGGTGTTTTAATTCCTTAAAATTCTTTTTACATTCATCAGTCATACGATTTACACATTTTTCCTTAGACATTTTTGTTAAAGGGCTAAGATTAGTAAAAACTTCTTAACAATCTCTGGTAGTATCCAATATACAACATATACAACTAGTTATAGAAAACTCTGGATCCAACATATATATTCCTCAGAGTTTCTCACTTCTTCATTACCTCTATTTTCTTTGTGTCTCTCAATATGCCATGTTCAGATACTATACGACCCAACATTTTATTTGATCAAGCTAAGATTCACTCTTATTGAACTTGGCATATAATTGTTTCTACCTTCATGATATGTAAGATTTACCTTAAGTATTCAAAATATTCTTTTCATGATATGTAAGATTTACCTCAAGTATTCAAAATATTCTTCTAAACTTTTCGAATACATTCAATATATCATCTATGATCATAGTCACTAATTGATCCAATCAAAGTTGGGACACTTTGTTCTTCAACATCACATTGCTGTTGGGGGCATTTGTTAACTCCAACAGATGTTGCCAAAACTCAATGTTCCTATAATTAATTCTCGCAATTCCTTAAGTAACTAATTCCTCAAATGAGGTAATATTATCTAATGTTATTTTTGGTTTCCCAATTGATTTCTTTTCTCGAATGATTCTCTCCATTGATTCAATTTCCTCTGATTTCACATTGACTTAATGTCTGTTCATTCATATTTGTTTCTTCACACATTTTAATTTATTTACAATCTTAACTTCTTGTGTTGGTAACACATTCATCAAATCTAATTTGTATCTCCTGAACATATTTTCATAGAATATAGTGTGGACCTAAGTTCCTTCAGTAATAACAATAATATCATCCCAATTTTATGAACCTAATAATGTAAACGGGTTACCTTTTATCAACAAGTTTCATGTACTCTCTGTAGCATATTCAACTTCTTATGCTTGAGTCTCCGTTAGAAATGGGACTCTAATATTCACTTCTAATTTGTTCCATCATCATTCATTCTTAGAAGTAAACCATCTAGTCTACTTAACCTAATTCGGTGAAATTCTTCTTCAAAAGAAGATTTCTTGCTAGTATCATCTATATTGTTCATGTGATCCTTATCAATCAACTATTTTCATCATTGCTTATCAGCCATTCTTAGTACCTCAAGAAGATCAATTTCTATTATTTCTTACAAGGTCATAATATTCTATTCACCAAAACTCGATGAAGTAGTAGACATGATTATTGTCGCATATGCTTAGGTGTGTATCATCAAGGTCATCCCATTCTATCCAGAGATTTATTTCTGACAAATCACCAATTTATATCTTACAATAATGATACTTTGATCTTAATTGATCCTAGATAACATTTCTATTTTTGTGCCTGCCATGATTGTGGGGACTATGCCACGATCATGTCCTGCTTCTTTTTCCTTCCTTTTTCTCAAATTTATCACACAAAGTAACATTATTTACACTCTCAATCTATCTCCAATTGATCATTATAAACGCTTTCATTCGCTACTCTGAGTCATCTCATAAATTTAACTATAGGGGCTAAAACTGATGAGCCTTTAATAAGTCACAGATCACTTCCTATATCATCTCCGAAGATATAACATATATGTGCTAATGACATCACTTGTCAAATTAATTACGTTATCAGATATACACTCACAATACCAAATCAATTTAACCTTGGGGGCTTTTACTTATCTCGTTCTCATTTATCTCCTCTTCCAATCATTATTTATTTCATCTTACATATGTATATTCACAATCAATTTAAATTTTTAGAAGCATAACCTCCATGAAGTTCTGAAATCAATTCCTCTGATATAATCTTATGCTAAATCATAACTCTTATCACATTTATCAAACAATCATTTCAAGTCCAAGTTTAACCTCTCAAGGTTATAGAAAATTTTATTTTCTTTCAACTTAGCTTGTACACTTTAAATCTCATCATTCATATTTATATCTTTACTTTCCTTAATCAGTCCATGACAATGTATTCACATCTGTTTCACATTCAAAGATATATCACCACAGTACAATATTGATGTCATATTCAATAATATATCTACCAATACAAACACGTTGAATCTTAATCTGTCACATCTAACCATATACTATTTCTCATTTCTAAATACCCACAAACTTTCATTTTCTCACATTCTGACAGAGCATCATTCTTCTCACTATTTCTATCAGCTCAAACTCTTAACAAATGTTCATGCATGTGACTAATGTAAATGCGACTCAGACTGGGGATCAGTTGCTACGGCCTGTTATGACATGTAAAAAATGCATATACCTTGACACATATTTTGAAAAAGCCAATGTAAGATGCTAAATTTGGGCTCTAATACCAAATTGTAGCACCCCCCTCTCATAGTGCATATCTCCAAACATACCAACAGTATTCGAGCATATACTCTACGAGGGTGGCATGCTAGAACAGTCAAACAATCATACTCATTGCAATGTTGTCACTCATCACAAGCATATTTGGGAAAACCAATAATCAATTTCAGCCCATTTTATTTAAAAACATTTTTCAATCACAACTGTTACAACCATTATACATATCATCGGAAGTTCAGTAGTCACTTGGGCCCATTACAGATACAAAACAATTTTAGTCATAATGTCATTACATTACAAAATCATTCACATACACATTGTACAATACTTGTGAATACACATGTTGATACAAAACAATGAAATACATATACAGGTGCGAATTGATCCCGACCTCTATCTCTTACTCAAATGCAGTGGCTAGACTCCAATTTGTCTAACTAGAGATCTTCTCTAAGCCTGAAAAATAATGTTACAATTTTGGGGTGAGTTTTGCTAACTCAGTGAGTGGACCATCCTCGATGACTCACTTGTATCACATAACACATATAGTTCATGTAATCACGTAATTCACATCATTTCACTAATAATCATATAGTATCACATATCACTTTGATCACTTATTTCATATTTCATGTTGAGAGCAGTCAATTAGTTCATTTTGATCATTTAAAAAATACATATCAATTTTATATGCAATGCTCATGAGACTCACTTTCAATTGTTATTCTTGTGACTGAGTGCCTTATTATTTGCCCATATACTTTATGAATACCGGGCTTGTTTTAGATATTGTCCCATATCTCTTGTGGATACCGGGCATATTAATAACTAAGCCAGAGGCTCTTATCACATTCTGAGCTTTCAGCTCTTTTTTTGTGGCTACTCCGGTCACAACAACCTTTATGTTGTCATGCATTCATGTAATGAAATGCATCTCATGTATTCAATCAATCAAATGTGCTCAATGTTACACATTTATATACATTATCACAATCTCATTCACATTTGTCATCAAACCTTGGTCCAACATTCATCATATATGTTGAGAATAACTTATTTCGTCAAATTCACATTTAATTAGCACTTCTAATATGTTGTTCATACTTCAAACGCCTCGGACAATTAATGTCCGGAATCAACATAATCACATTCACATAATGATTCAATACAAATTTTAAAATAAACAATTAATCAAGTGAGACCATCTAGGTCACTCACAGTATACTCCAAATTAGCAATTGCTTTTATGATTCGGAAACGTCTAGATGCGGATGTTCTATCCTGTATCAACATTATGCAATACATATATTACATATACATTAATTAATTGCACAATCACATAAATCTTCAATTGTACACATATGTATAGGTGTAATGTATATGCATGCTCAATTTGACTATTCCGGGTATGTTTCCTTAATCAAGACTCTTGATCATTCAAACCTTATCATTTGTATGTGTCTAGCTTATTCTTAGGTTTACACCTCAAGAACACTTGATTATGCTAATATCATAATTCAATTACTCGACATTTCTTTTCTAGCAATATAAACTCTCATAATATCCAATTCTCATTCACCTTTACTTGATATACATTACTCATCTCCTTACAATCATATTAGCGTTTCTAAGAACACTTTTATATCATTAACAACTCATAACTTTAGAATTGATATGCATTCATATTTCATATCTTGCGAAAGTTGATTTTCCTTAGTTCATCAATCAATCATTCACCTTCTTTGGGTCACATTATCTTTCATAGGATCACTTTTATTCTTATAACATCTCCAAAATTTCATATATGAACACTTGGTAAACAATAATCCATTCTTAGTGAATTCAGATGATAATGAAATTTGGTGTAGAGGAAGGACAATGTGGAAGGAGTTTGTGGTTCAAATTTCAAGTCACTCGAAGATCCAGAGAAGAAGTTATTGCCAAAAGAGTGAATGGTGTCGAAAGCTGTCAAACAATAGTATCTTCTATCACGATCATGTAACACTTGACAATCCCTCTTTGTCATGATCGTGCAAACTCCTCAATGTTCCTCTCTGTCACGATCATGCACAATTCAAGCATCATTCTAGCTTTTTTTTTCAAAATATATTTTTGGGTCAATCTTACATGGCCATTTTGACAAGAAAAATGAAGTATTTAGGTAATACATTCTTCTAAACAAATGTTTCCATATGTCTTAAGTTTCTAATGACACCAATTTCATGTAGTTTAGTTTAGTATTCTGCAAATTATACTCAAAATACTACATACTATTTCCAAATCGCGACAGCACACAATACTTAACTTCATGCCAAAATTTGAAACTTTTAGAGACAGAATTCAAATTCGATTCCTTTCACGAAAAATATAGCCATATGTCTCTAGTTTAATCTTAAACTTAAAATCATCCCATTTGGATATCTACAGATCAAGATATGACCAAAATATAGATGCATGTTCAGTGAAAACGTTACAGCTAACATACTCCAGAAAATTTTCTTTCACTATTCCAAATTTGCAACTCCTATATGTTACATTCAAACCATCTTATGCGTAGTTCATCAACTCTACATCATTTCCTCTTCATTCTCACCTAAATTTAAACTCAATATCATTAATAAACAAATTACAGTCCATGATTGATCATGAACACTAAAAATAGAATATCAACGTATACATATGTTCACCAAATTTCTGCACACATTCTACTCCACTATCATGATCATTTACCACTAACTATCATCATATATGCTTGATTAATAAAGCTATGAAGATCAATATTGATACACTTACTTGATTAGCTCAAAGCTTCTTCAAAAATGATCACTTAACCCTAGCCTCCAAGCTTATACGATCATCAACTCTTATAACAGGAATATGTTAGGTTTTTGGTCGCAAGATGAAAAGATAGCAAAGGCCTTGAAGAAACAAAGTAAACGAAAGCAATATCTCAACGTGATGAGAGTGAGGGTGAGAAGATCGTGAGTGAAAAAAATCAAAAAGATGAAGCAAAGAGCATAGACATGAAAGACAAAGCAAAGATGGTCTTTCAAATGTAAATAATGTGGGTTTAATGCTTGGTGAGTGTCAAGACACTTACCACATAAAAATCAAATTAGCATCTTTTACTAATGGTACTTAACACCATTGATCTCTAGTCCATTTGTCACCCAATTTCTAATCCAATTATCACCCAATTTTTAATGACACTTGTCATTAAATTTAATGTCACATATCAATAATTTCTACTGCTATTTATCAATTGTCTTGTCACTTAGTATTTTTCCTAGTCCACAAATACCCATAAATTCATATTTTTCTCAAATTTTACCAAAAATTCTAAATCACTACTTATACAAGTCAACTCAATTTTTAAGACATATAATCCATAATTCACATTATAATCACATTAAAACAATCATTTATACCCAGAAAGTTTCAAATGAGTGCATGAACAAATCATTGTAATATGTTCAATAATCAAATTCATTTGGCTAACATTATGCATGAATACGAAATGCATTTTTCTAATCTTCTCATTAGTATCTCTCATGTACAGTATTCTGGGGTTCAAATCCTTAACATGGGAAAACAATATGTTACAAGAAGGATATGGGTGTTGATGAACTTAGTATGTTAGTACTAAATGGAGTATCAAAAGATAAAGGACATAAAGTGTATCTATATTTTTACAAATTTCAAGAAGATTCAATGAGATTCTTAAAAGAGTTAAGCTTACACCATGATAAAGATATGTTATCGATGCTTCACCATATGCAAGAATTGAACAACTACAATGTTGAAATCAATTATGAGCATGGTTATGATAATCCTCTAATATACGGTAAAGAAATTGATTTTGATATCAACAATAAAGAGGGATTATTCCAAATTTAGGTGGAAAAAGATAATGAATATTTTGTTGTTATGGAGATGACTGAATTTGAAAATGATATAAGTGATGACGAAATTTATGCAATTGATGATGAAGAATATGTTACTATGAGAGAAAATAAGAAGAAATATGGGAAGAAAGTATGAGGTGGATTTAAATGTGACAATATTGTGGATGAGGTTCGAAGTAGTGGAAAATGTAGTAATGAAGAGTGAACTTATTCAAAAATTTTGACAAACAGAATCACTTGGTTAATATAGTGACTATGAGGATAGTAAAGCTAAAGTTTTGTAGTGTGATAATAGGTTCGAGGCATTTGTCACAAGGAAGAAAAATATTATTTTTAATCCAAAAATGGATATGAAAGATTTTTAATTTGAAATTGGCATGAAGTTTAATGTTGAGGTTCATTTCAGGGACGAAATAAGAAATTATGTGATTACAAATGGATATGATGTTTCAATGATGAGATTTGGTGTGAAAATGAATGTTGTTTGTAAGCCACAATGTCCCCTTAAGGAAACAAGCATAGTTGCAAGAAAGTGTAAAGAAGCAAACAAGTTAGTAAGAAATTGATAGCAAATGAATTCTTACACAAGTTCTAGGAGGCACCTAAACTAGCCAATTATGAGATGATAGATGATCTTCAGATGAATTTTGCATTACATGTAACTAAATCTCAATATTATGGGGCTAAATGTAAAGCTATTCTGATGCTACAAGGATCTATGAAAGGTCATTATGCAAAATTATGATCTTATGAATAAGAACTGCGATGAACTGACAAAGAATGGTTATTCATTACTTAAATTGAGCTTGATGAAAAGTCTGGACAACTAATATTTAGGAGGTTCTACATAGGATTTAGGGTATTAAAGTATAGTTTCCTTAGTGGCTGTAGGAAAATAATATGGTTAGATGGAGGCTTTGTAAAGATACTTTTTTGAGGGGCTTTATTATCTGTAGTTAGGCGTGATGGAAACAATCAAATGTACCTTATATATTGGGTTGTACTAAGGGGAGAGAACTACTAACCTGGGAATTGTATTTTATATCTTCTTGGTGAAGACCTAAGCATAAGTGGGAATTAATTAACTTTTGTGAGCCATTAACAAAAGGTGAACATTCAAATATTTGTACTACTTATTTTTATAAATGTGTCGAATTATTATACTTGCATTATATTGTTTGGTTCATTCTTTTTTTTTTTTGTGTTTAGGATTTAGTGGATGCATTAAGAAATCTCTTCCCAAAAGCTAAGTATAAAAAATGTGCCTTACGTGTTTATACAAATTGGTATGATTTGTATAAAGGCCACAAATATAAGAGTTTATTTTAGCAAACCTTAATTGCACAATAGAAGTGGAAATTTGATAAGATAATAGAGCATTTTAAGAATATATAAAATAAGTCTTACGATGACTTCAAAGTAAGGAATACTGAGACTTTTATGAAAGCATTTGTGAACATAAGACCAAATTATGAAATTTTTCACCACAACATATTAGAGACATTTAACAAAATCAGCTATGAAGATAGATCAAAATGCCAGAGGACATTGAAGTTGCTTTAATGACTCAAATTCATGAAAAAGGGATATGACGATCAAATCCACTGATTATATATCTCCAAGGGTGAGTAAAAAGACGGAGAATGCACAATAGGAAACAAGGCATTGTATCATCAAGACAAATGGAAGTTTTAACTTTGAAGTAACACATCAAGTTCATTGTTGATTTACAAGTAAGAACATGTTAGTGTAGACTTTGAGATTTAATAAGGATCCCTGTAAGTATGCATTTATTTGTATATCATATAAGAGGGAGGATATTGATGGGTATGTGAGCTGATATTATAAGCGTGAATGTTATTTAAATAGTTATTAGTATGCCATTGAACGCATTAGTAGTCTAATTTTTTTTTCAAATACTGAAAACTTGTAGCTCATATTACCTCATTTGATCAAGAGAATGTCTTAAAGGCCCACAAAGGCTAAAAGAAGGGATAAAGATGAAGAACTAAAGAACCTGAACAAATAGAGCAAAGTAAGAGTACTCATAAGATATCAAAATTGTTTTAAAGTTGGTCATAATAAAAAAGGACACAAAAATATGGAGCAACCTTCGAGATAACCTGAAATTGTGAAAGTAATTGTATACTTATTTGTATTTGTGTTTGATTCAAATATTCTTTAAATATATAATTATTCATTACAAATTGTACATTATTGTAATGATAACGGGAAAGACCAATAAAAAATCAAGTAACTATATTAAACATTGATAGTGATGCAAGCAGAAGAATTAGATAATCAATATTTGTAGGATCAAACACTAAAATGCCTATTTTAAGAAGGGAGAAGAGGGTGTTAAGAGAATATTTAGTTTTATTTCTTATTTTCCCTTAATGTTTTTAAAATAATAAATATTTATGTGTATACAGGTTGCCCAAGGATTTGGAGTGACGTTTGGAGAAGTTAGTGTGAAAACTTATTTTACAGTTTGTCACATAATTACAATTTTTGGCTAGTTTTTATTTATTTATTATTAAGTGATAACAATATACTTTTTATTTATGATGTTCTATAGATGGATGGAAGTCAATTTTAAGTATTCAAACCAACTCAAGCTTCTCAAAATACAACTACTAATATAAATGCATAAACGATGACTACAAACAATAAGAGGTTCAACTCCAAGCAAAGATCAAGTTAATGATGGTGAATCTATAGAAAAGTGATCCATGTTCGTTTTAATTTAATTGAATATTTGAACATTGTGTTGTGAATTGGTTGACTTGAACATTATATTGTAATTTGGTTGAGAATTCGAACATTGTGTTGTAAATTGGTTGAGGATTTAAACTTTATATTATGATTTAGTTGAGAATATAAACATCTGTTGTGCTTGGAAATCGACAACTTGGACATTATGTTGCAATTTGGAAATTAAGAATTTGAACATTATGTAAAGAGATTGAGTGGGTGATATGGTTTCTGGGATAAGTTTTTTACATGTCATTTTCCTTTTTATCTTTGATGGAATATTCTCCAACCAAACTTTGGTCATATTTTTATTGTGTTGTCACATGTATTTGATGGAATATTCTATGCTTGCTTTCCATTTTTCAACGACTGTATTAGATTGGTATATTTGTACTTGAGGTCTTTAACTTTGAACTCTAATGAGAAATGCAAATAAAAGACATTCCTTTGAACCTTTTTTATTCATAGTAGTTCTTAATGAAAAAGGGCCTATTTATGTTTATTTTCCTTTTAACTTTTTTTATTAATAGAAGTTCTTAATGAAAATGACCTATTAATGCTTTATAACCCTTTATAACACAATTGTATTTTAAAAATTCATAAAGCATCAAAATATGGATGAAGAAATACAAAGAGGGATCCTAAAGAAGTACAATTACTTTAGAATATGAACATTCAAAATCCTTTGAATGTTTTTAAAATACATAACTAGGAGTGTTGAGAGACATTAATATAAACTAATAAGAGTGGTTGTTTCATAAATGATGTTTATTTACATTAGATGCCCAAGATTTACAGTTATATGGATTTTATTAAGGGTTTGCCCAAATCTGAGGGGTACAATGTCATATTCTTAATGATTGATCGATTTATTAAGTATGCTCATTTTATACCATTATCACATCATTAGTTAATAAGGCCGTTTTTGTATACCTTAATTGTGTGTATAAAATTACATAGAATGCACATGACTATTGTAAGTAATAGGGATCCCATTTTTCATAAGCAACTTTTGACATGAACTTTTTAAGGTGTAGGATGTTTCCTCAGCTTTGTCTTTAGCTTATCACTCTCAAACAAATAGTAAAAATAAAGTATTTAACGGGACTTTGGAAACCTATTTATGGTGTATAGTGGGAGACTATCCTAAACATTGGAATAAATGGCTAGCTTTGTCAATTGGTAGTATAATACTACATTTCATGCTATCCTCTATTTTTCTCCTTTTGAGACCTTGTACATTGTCCTCCTTCAGTGCATATACCGTATTCAATAGAAAATTTAAAGGATTTAATGGTGGACCAATCTTTACGTGATAGAGAGGTTGCTATCTAACTAATTAAATTCCATAGTCAACAAGCGCATAATAAGATGAAGCAATTGGTTGATAAACACCAAGTAGATCATGTATTTACAATCAATAATTTGATTTATGTCAAGTTTCAATCTTATTGTTACACCAGTGTACAAGTTTGAGCTAATTAGAATATTTTCCATTTTTATTTTGTACCATTTAAGGTTTTACAACATATGGGGAAAACTAAATATCTACTAAAATTACCAAACAAATCTAAAATTTACAATGTCTTCCATGTTTCTCAACTCAAGAAGTATGTTTTTGATGATAAAAAAGTTCAACCATAACTCCCTATTTCTCTTTAGGCCCTGTTTGGTTGGATGTTAATTAATGGAATGAAATGTAATAGAATGGAAGAGAATGGAGTGGTTTATAATGGAATGGAATGTAATATAGTAAAAAGTTGTTTGGGAAGGATGGAAGGGTTCATAATGT
>JAOSBM010000006.1:8872254-8889203 GCA_027568955.1 Erythroxylum tenue
TTTGTCTGTTCCGACGGGGCCCAAAGTGCTACGATTGTGATTCCGTTCTGGATCGTTGGGCTCCGGGAACGGGGTCCAGCACCGTCCGGTCGGGCTCCGGGAGCAGGGTCCAGCATAGACTAATTCCTCTCCAATAACACTTCATAGCTAGCGAGGGAAGTTTTAAAGAGGTTAAAGCAAGACGGCTCATTGCAAGAGTATGTGAGGAAATTCATGTCTTTGATGTTGGACATGCAAAAAATGTCTGAGAAAGACAAGTTGTTCAATTTTATAAGCAGCTTGCAAGGTTGGACACAAATGGAACTTTGGAGGAAAAACATATAAAGGCTACACTTTGCTTGTGAATGCCTAAAACAAAAGATGAATGAGGTGCAAAAGGATTCCATGGTCGTGAAGGATCAAATAGAAGGAGAAGATGACTCAGTAGAAGTAGTGTACCTCAATAATTATGCTTTGTTGGGCATAGTGGGTCTTGTAAAGGAACATTTGAAGAAATTCCAGGACAAACTTGACAGAGAGAAAAAAATGGTACGTTAGAGATGTGTTAGTGACTCACGAGTCTTTGAGAGAACCATATTCAACGGAGTGCCCATGGATTATTTCAATAAGGGTATTGAGTTCTTCGAGTAGCATGATTTGTTAAACCCGAAGTTTTAATAACAGAATCATGTGGACATTGACAAGCCTTCATAACTGTTTGACACTCAGGACGATATAACATGACAAAGACTTGCGAGTAGGCAAGGAAAATGAACATTGGCAATGGAATCTCAAAGATAGGAAAGTGTTGGCATACATTGGTGCACATTAGTAGAAATCTTCGATGAGACATAAGATTCTGATTTGAGACAAAAAGATGAGCCCAAGATGGACCTTAAGTTGAAGGTTAGTTGGATCACATGTATGAGGGAGACGTGAGAGCTCTAAGGACTTAATGTGTGCTTAAATAGATGGATTATGACTAACATATTTGACATGTGTAAGCATTGGAACGAACCAATGAGTTATGAAAGGCTTTAGGCTTGTATGACTCATCATTAATAGATAGAGATCAAAGGAATATAGATGATGTGGCAGATAAGATCATAATAGATATACATTAGCTTTAAAAGATAAAGAGTATGTGGGAAGATCATTTGAAGATAGCGGAGTTCTTCATAGATATGGATGTATCTTTCCTAATTAAATATATTCTCTTATCTTGTTAATTGTGATGTAGCTAAATTCTATAAGATAAAGTCCTATTTAGATCAGGATGGCATCAAATTGGTTATTGTGATGTAATCTTATAAGGATATAGGTAACCTAGTTAGTTCAGTTCAATTAAGATTATGAATTTTAAAGTCAAAAGTGCCTCTAAATAGCTTATTTAAGTCTTGCTCCTGGGAATAGAGATATAGAAATGGGGATATATTTGAGAGAGTATTCTTTTGTATCATTTCAGGAAAGTAATAAAGGTTGGTTTTTACGTTAGTTCTTATGTGCTTATTGTTGCTTTTAGTTATCTATTATTTATGTAGTATTTTTACTCAAGTGTGAGAGTTAAACATTGTTAGAGGTATGAGATATTCAATAACAAAGCTTTGTTGGTTGACGATCATGTAAAAAAACTGGGTCTCGCTTAAATAAACCTAAGTGAGATTGTTGTACAAAAGAGTAGACATAACTTGCAATATAATTTTAGTATCTATCAAAACTTTGTGACAAAACTTATAGATAACTTGAGAAAGCATACATTTTCCCCTTGAACAAACAACCCTAAGAATCCATGTTAGTTAATGCAAGCCATCTCTTCAATAGTATGGATTTTGCACCATATTGGTCAAAAGGTACCATACTAAATAAAAAATGGTATAAAATCTTGGTATTCGAAACTGATCGTTGACACTAGCCAATGCTAAATTTTACATCTGGTATTTCAAATATATTGGTATCATAAAGTTTAAAATCTTTAGGGAATGATGAAAACAAAAAACAAAAAACAAAAGAAACCATACAGATACCACTCTTATTTCTAATCTCTCTCTCTCCCTCTCTCCTTTCTACCCATTTTCATTGTTCATTCTCTGTCCCTCCATTATTTATTGTCGTCGGCCATCCATTGTTATTGTGACACTGCAATCAACACTACCATACACACACTCCACCATCAGACCGCTTGCCTAATGTTGCATGTTGCAAGCCTCCACCTGATCATACCGCTTGCCTAAGCCTGGTCTCTCTACTAGTCGACCGTCACAGCTATCTACACTACTTCACCATCGCTATTCGCCGTTGTTCTGGTCCACCATCGCCATTTTCTGCTACTCGCCTAGACAAATTACAGAAATCAGGATTACCATTTTCCAGATCTAGACCTGACCTGACCTGACCTAACTCAACTTAACCCAACCCTGATTGCAATTTCTAATTTTTTATGTTTTAAGTTATTGATTTCTACTATGAATTGCAACTGCAATGTGTTTTTGTGGTTAAATGTGTATTTGGTGAATGGTTTATAAAATATGCATTGGGCAATTTGGGTTTGAAAGTTAGAATTGTTTGTGTAAGTTGGTTCAATTTCAATAACATTTAGGCATTGTGAGTTTACGAAGAAATGAGATCAAAATAATATTATGTATAAATTATGGAAGAATATTTAAGTATTGTGATTTATCAATTATGTATAATTCAAGGATACGTCATATTATTTGTTATTTTAATGATCATAAAAATGAGATCAAAATTAATGCATTAAGTTATTAAATTGTTAATTAATTTATATGAAACATACAATTTACTAATTATTGTTTGTATATAAAAAGTATTTGACATATGATTAATCATTCAAATATAAGATTTAATATATAATTAAATCATTTATTATATGTAATTAAGTTAAGAAAATTAAATGTTTGCATTTTCTATTGTTTATTATTTTTAAAAAAATGAAATTACAAATATTAATCTTATCTTATGAGTAGCAAATACACATTTATTATCTTATATTATAGGTAGTTAAATACATAGTAGAAAATATTATTTGAATTTATTAATTTTACTTTTGACACATCGTCATTTATTTTTATAGATAAATGGAAGGAAATTCAAATATTCCTGATAATTCAACGACTTTAGGAAGATTTAATGATCTAACTTAGGCTTATACTGAATTGGTTACTGGAATAAAGAATCATACTATTTATTTGTTTTGTAACAAGCATTTGAAAGGTAGAGGAATTACCAAATTAAAGAAACATTTATCTAGGGTCAAAGATGATGTGAAGCCTTGTAAAAAAGTGAGTTATGATGTGAAATGATAAATGAAGACTTTGCTTGAAGAGTATCAACATGAGAAAGATAGAAGACAAATATTGAGTTACGAATTATGAAATTGGTACTGAAAATTCCTTTATTGATGCTCAGGATGATAGTGGGAATGTTGAAAGTGGTAGTATTCCTACCCAACAAGAAGGGAATATTGCACACGATGTTAGGAAAAAAGGAAGACTAGTGTCTAATTTTTTTACACTATAAACAACTCCTAGAACTCAGCCTTCAATTCGTATTGCCTTACAATCTAAAGAAATGGCTCATAAAGTGGATATGACAATGACTAGATGGTAATATGATTCAATTATAACATTCAATACTTCCCAGTCTTATTATTATTAGCCTATGGTAGATGTTATTGCTTTTTACGGTCCATAATACAAAGCTACTTCAATTGATGACTACAAAGATAAACTTATGAGTAGTTTTATTTATTCAATAAAAAGTTCTTTGGATGAAAGAAGAATGACTTGGGCTACTTTTGGGTATTCAATCATGTGTGATGGTTGGAAAAATAGAAGATATTAAGTTTTTTTTTTTGGTTTATTCTGCAAAGGGATCAATGTTTTTGAAGTCTATTGATGCATCTAGTCTTGCAAGAAATGTTGACACTCTATTTGAAATATTTGATGAAGTTAAGCTAGAAAATATTGTTCAGCTTATTACTGACAATGATTCCGCCTATAAAGTTACAAGAAGAAGATTGTAAAGCAAGTATAATTCTTTTCTTGGATTCCTTGTGCTGCACATTGCATTGACTTAATGTTAGAAAATATAGGAGATGCTAGGTATTTTCATAGGTTAATTACAAAAAATATCTCAAACTTTGCTCAAGTTTACAATTATAGTCCAAACTTCAAAACGTGACAATTAAATACTCAAACTTTCAATTTTTAAATTCTGGATCAATGTTAATGTCTCCATTAACTTTGCTGACGTAGCTTGCCACGTGTTCCAAAAATCCTAACTATTAATACAAATTAGCCAAAATTAACACAAGTAATGAAGATTAATGAAATGACGTCATTTAATTACATAATTAAAACGAGATTGTCTTGAAAAATGATGCAATTTAATTCCTAAATCAGTTTACGCAACCTAAGATATAGGAAAGCGAATGGTGAGGGCTCTGGGAGAACAAACTGAAAGTGAAGGGTGAGGGAAAATGAATGGTGAGAATGTCGAGAAAACAAATTGAAAACGAAGGGTGCAGGGTCAAGAGAATAAACTGATAATGAAGGGAACAAACTAAAAATGAAGGGTGAAGGAAAAAGAATGGTGAGGGCGTTGGAAGAACAAACTGGAAATGAAAGGTGAGGATGTCTGTTGGACCCCTATTTTTTTTTATTCATTAGTGATTTATTGTTTCATTATTTTTAGAGTTGAGTCATCAAATTAGCAAGTATGAATAGAAATTAGAAGTTAGAATGAAGTGCTAGAATTAAATTAGAATTAATATGGTGTTTAATGGGTTAAGAGAGTTTGTAGACTTAGATAAAATAAAAGAAGGGCAAATTTGAAAAGGTTAAGTAAATGAGGGACAATTTTGGAAGATTAAGCTAAAGATGTGGCTTGAAATAAGAAAGAGAAGAGGAGAATAGAGGGTGTCGTGAGAACCAAAGAGAGAAGGAAGAGAGAAAAATGTTAAAAGAGAGAAGAGAAGAAAAAATCGTGGAGAAAGAAGAGAAAGGAAGAAGAAATTGTGGGAAGAGGGAGAAATCAAACTTCTAATGTAAGTATCATCTTTCTTCTTGCTTAGTAGAAAAACAAAAGGGATTTGAGAGAGAGATGAGTTGTGTAGGAAGAAGAAGGGAAACCCTAGATGGATTTTTATGGATTTCTAAACTAGAACCTAGGTTTTTCTAACCTAGATAGGTTATGGGTAGGTTAAATTTGAGTTAATTTTATGTTTGAGGAAATTTTGTGATTTCTTTTTTTTTTTTAAGTTTATAAGTTATTGGAATGTTATTTTGAATGAAACCTTGGTTGTTTTAGGAAACCAAGGGAATCCTACTCAAGAGCAAGGGGAAAGCCAAGCTTGACTTACATTTTCGCAAGGTAATTAGGTGGGTAATGTATTTATATCTATTGTGTGATTAGGAAAATTCTTGGCTATATGTGTGTATGTTAAATCTTGAAATGGATTTGCTTGAATTATTATGACTGATTGGAAATGCATGATGCTTTGTAATTATGTTATACCTTGAAAGAGATTATAACATTTTGAATTAAGTGAGAAGAAAAGAAAGAGCATGAAAAGTATGAAAGCATTTGATAAAATGTTTTGAGCATGAAATGATTATGTGCTTTGTTTGGGCAAGAGAGAAACTCGTTTCATAGTTACGTGCACGTTGACCCATAGCCTTCTCCCGGCTGCCCGAGTAAGGTCACGAGATTATGAGAAATCGAATTCGTTTTGTTCACAGAGTAAACTTTGGTTTCTCTGTTTCGTTCCACTGAATTCTCGAGCTATTTGTTTGTGCATTGCATAATTGAATTGTCAAGCATTAATCATTTTGAGTGTTAAATGTTACGAGTTTTGAGCTAAATTAATGAGTGCTATATATATACACACACACACACACACACACACACACACACACACACACACACACATGTACGTATGTTTAACTTTGGTCAATTGCCAGTGATTATAAATATATTAGCCACTGAGCTGTGTTGCTCACCCCACTATTCCCTCCTCAGGTGCAGAACGAGAAGGTTAGAAATCCTTGCAAGGCATCGGAAACTCCAAAATATTAGAAACTTTTGTAACTAAGTTAGTTCAATAAATTTTGGATAGCTTCATGAGCATGTAAACATTGAGCATCCTCTATAGGTTGCATTTTGTGTTAAGCCTTTGTTTATAATGTAAATTTGTAATTAAAGCTATGTATGAGCTTTTATGGTTTTGACAAATGAGTTTAGAATTGAAAAGTTCCTCATGTGTATGTGCATGTTTCTTTGGTAGTTGCACATTTCGAAAATCCAAGTTTCTCCTAGGCGTAGAAATTATGTGTCGAATTCAGGGGAAAAGCTGGACTAATTTAGATTAAATTAGTCAAAGTTGCCTTCTGGAAAGTTGTAGCTTATCTTTCTAGCTTTCCATCGGTATATAGTATGAAATATTTGGGCATAAGAGTCAAAAGCTATGGTCCTTAAAAGGGGAGATGCTTAGGAGTTTCAAGGACATATCATCTGTGATGACGTCACATCGTATGTGACGATATCATATCGTCTGTGAAGATGTATCGTTTGTAAGGATGATTCGTCTGTAAAGTTGTTGTCTGTAAAGACGCTTCGTTTGTGATGACGTCATATCATCTGTGAAGATGTATCGTCTGTAAGGATGATTCTTCTGTAAAGTTGTATCGTCTGTAAAGACATTTCGTCTGTGATGACATCGTATCGTCTGTGATAACATCATTTCGTCTTAAGACTTTGCATCGTCTTAAGTTGACTTTGCTTCATCTTAAGTTGAATCTGCTTCGTCTTAAGAGTTGCATCGTCTTAAGTTGACTTTGTTTCGTTTTAAGTTGACTCCATTCGTCTGCTTTGTGGCATTCGTCTGCTTTTTGGCATTCGATTATTTTTCCGCATTCGTCTGCTTTTTAGCATTCGTTTGCTTTTCGACATTCGTCTGCTTTCCCCATTCTTCTGTTTTCTGCTTCCTTTATAGTTGACCTTTCGCTTCTTCTGTACACTGTTCATCTTGTATCATCTGGTAAATTTTTGACCCTCCAAGTGATAGAATCTGTCTTCAAGGTCTTCACGTAAGTTGTAGATCTCGAAGTCTTCTTTCGAACAGCCCAAGGAATTGTTTAATCCGACGTCTACAGAGAAAGTTTTTCTTGTTGTCCCTAAAGAAGTTCAATAGGGTTATGGACAAGCATTGTTTCAGTTTTTGGTTCCGAATGCTGAGCTCCGGAAGTAGGGTCCAGCAATGTCGGGGTTGTGTAAATTGATTTAGGAATTAAACTGTGTCATTTTCTTTAAACGATGTTGTTTTAATTATGCGATTAAACAATGTCGTTTCATTAATCTTTATTACTTGTGTTAATTTTGGCTAACATGTATTAACATATGGCAAGCCATGCCAACAAAATAAACGGAGATAATATCGTCGGGCTAGAATTGAAAAAAATTGAAAGTTTGAACATTTAATTGCCATTTTTTGAATTTTGAGATATAATTGCAAAATTAAACAAAGTTTGGGTTTTTTGTAATTAACCCTATTTTCCTATTATTGATAAGACTGAAAAAATAAAAAAGGTGACCAAGTTCATCTTTAATCATGCATAGGTCTTGAATTTGAGAAATGTAAGAATTAGTGTCAACTTGCTATTACAAGATTTTCCAACAAATTTCTTATCACTTCTGTGTTTTATTATGATGAAGAAAGAGTTAAGAAAAATGTGTATAAGTGATAAGTAGGTTGCTTCTTAGTATGCTAGGTTTAAAGTTGGATTGAAAGTCTTTATAATTATACTTCATGATAATGAATTTTTGTCTCAATGTCAATTTGTCATCCAATTTTGTAAGCCTTTAGTGAGATTACTTCATTGGTAGATAGTAATGAGAAGGCAATGAATTATTTTTATGATGTCATAGAGAGGGCAAATGAAGCAATAAAGGTCAATCTAAAAAATAGATCTTCTTTGTACAAACCTTATCTTGCAATCATCAATGAGAGACAAAAAATGCAACTTTACTCTTTATTGTCACAATTGGGGCATTTTTGAATCCTAACATCTATTTCATATCAAGCTTTATAAAGAAAGCTGAAGTTAATTAAGGAATGCTATTAATTATAATAACAGTTGTTGCTCATGAGATGATGCAAGATCTCGTAAGCTCAAAATTAGAGATTTATATTGATGCTTCTGGCGATTTTGGGATGCCAATTGTTTTTCTTCAAAGAGAAAACCTTAATACATATATATTTTTTACTTTTGTTACCTGTTGAAAATTAATTATCACTTTATTTTTTTTACAATACTACTTTGTTGCCTTATAGTTGCTAGGTGGGCCCAATCGGAAGTAATGTTTCAGAATTACAAAGGTTTGCAATTCAAATTCTAAGTCAATGTGTGAGTGCAACATGTTGTTAAAGGAATTAAATCACATTTGAATTCATCTATTCCAAGAAAAGGAGTAGATTGGGGCACAAAAAATTGAATGACTTGGACTTTATTAGATACAATTTAAAGTTTTAGGAAAGGTTTGCTTTTTTATAGTTTCCTATGACTCTTCATAAAGCAAGTAATTTTGTAGATCTAATTTACATTGATCATATAAATCTTTTGGTGTATTGGGTTTATGAGTAACTAAGTTTGATGGATGAGTGTGACTTACAAGATAATCTTAGATGAGAAAGTATTGACATGTCATTGATGCAATGAATTTGAATAATTGTGATGATGAGACTCCTCTTATTGACGAAGATTTTGTATCAAATGAGAATTGGAGTTAATGCAATTTGAGTGAGTATTCAATTGAATAAAGTTTCAGATTTTTGTTTCTTTTCTTCTCTTAATTTCACTTATATTTGATGTATATATTAAATTCTATATACGCAATATAATTGTAAATTTTTGTTTCATGTTTTACTTCTAGGTGGTTCTTTGATACGAACTTTTGTCATAAATTGTAATTGTTAGAGAGTAATGGATATTTTTTTTATTTGATGTTTTGATGTAATTATGATTTATTATATGATGAAAATGTAATATTTTAAATATTTTGTATTGTTTTTAATTTTATATCTGTGTGATTATTAAATGATCGTTTTTCATATTAATTGTGGTTATTATTTATATGTGAAATACTTGAAAAATAATATTAATAAAAATAAATAAATTGTTATTATTTTAATTTCTATTAATTATGATTTTTGAAAATGAGGTTGATGTAAAATTATAAATTATACAATATAATATATTGAAGGACTGTTTTGCAATTTTAAAAAAAATTAGGCACTATTTTTTAAATTTTAAAAATTATTAAAAAATTTAGTATTGACTGATACCCATATAATATTGTACCATAACTAAATTAAGTATCGATAGTAATAACGGTATAATATTCATAACATTTCATCTCTTTCTTTATATATAAATAAATATATTATTGTCTAAAAAAAGCCCAAACTTTTATTAAATTTTTAATTATAACCTGAAATTTAAAAAGTAACAATAAAATGCTCAAACTTTCAATTTTTTTCAATTCTAGTCCAAACTTGAAAAAGTGTCTATAAAATAAACTTTCAATTTTCTTCAATTCTAGCCCGTCGTTATCTGTTGTTCTCCTAATACCCTCAGTCATTTATTTTTGGTTTATTCTTCCAACATCGCAAATTACTCTCGCATTACAACGTACTGTACCAGTAAGCTCTTCATTTTTAATTCATTTTCTAGATGCTCTTAGTGTGAGGGCATTAGGGTTGCGTAATATGAAAATCGAAAGGTGAGAGCGTTAAGAGAACAAAGGGAAAAACTGAAATCAAAGCGTATGGTTGTCAAGGTTGCGCAATCTGATTTAAGCCATTTTTAAACAGCGATGTCGTTTTAATTATGTAACTAAATGACGTCGTTTCATTAATCTTTATTTATTGTGTTTATTTTGGCTAACATGTATTAAAAGTTAAGGTTTCTGAAACACATAGCAAGTCACGTCAACAAACTTAATGAAAACACTAAAGTCGGGCTAAAATTGAAAAAATTTGAAAGTTTGAGTATTTTATTGCTACTTTTTAAAGTTCGAGCTAAAATTAAAAAAATTAAAAGTTTGGACTTTTTATTGCTACTTTTTAAAGATTAGGTTATAATTAAAAATTTGACAAAATTTTGAATTATTTTGATGGTTAACCTTATATTATTTTCTAAAAGTGACATGTCTGGAAGAAAAACAAACATAAACAACACTAATTATGTGGGGTTAGCTGACAAAAAAAGCCTAAACTTTCGTCAATTTTTTAATTATAGTCTGAACTTTAAAAAATAACAATAAAATGTTCAAACTTTCAATTATTTTAATTCTCGCACAAACTTCAAAAAATAGTAATAAAATGTTTAAGCTTTCAATTTCTTCAATTCTAGCTTGATGTTTTCTTTTGTTCTCCCGATACTTTCAACTATTTGTTTTCTGTTTATTCTTTTAAAGCCTCAAACTATTCTTGCATTACAGCGTACTATATTAATAAGGTCATCGAAGCTGCGTAATTTTATATAAGTCATTTTTAAACTTAACGAAAACAATAATATCAGGCTAAATTTAAAAAAATTAAAAATTTAAGTATTTTATTACTAATTTTTGAAGTTCAAACTATAATTAAAAAATAAAAATTTAAGCATTTTATTACTAATTTGTACCACCATTTAAAAATTTACAAAAATTTAGAATTTTTTTTAATGGAGTTAACCCATTGTGTTATTATTACTTTTGGTATCTGGGCTCTCCCGAGAAACAGTTTCAGGAAGAGAGAGATTTGGTCGTGGGTCTCATTATGGAGAACGCCGACGTGTTCCTGGGGCTTCACGACTTCCTCGAACGCATGCGTCAACCTTCAGCTTCCGATTTCGTCAAATCTATTAAGAGGTCGCTCTCTGTCTGTTTCTTTCTTTTTGATTTTGGAATGAAATCAATAGATAAATGATGCGGACCTTGAGTTCAGGCAATCGCCTAAATGTCCCACTAGTTTTGGAACTTAATTCGATGTCACTTTCAGTTCGTATAATCGACTTATTATTGCCTTGCTTAAGTCACGCTATATTTAGATTTTTATTGTGAGGTCATTGTTGTAGCAGATTGGTGGGAGATGATTTAACTGATAGAGAACTCAAATAGGCTTAACTGTATATTTAGCAACAAAAAAGAACAGATGTTTACTTCTCATGAAGTACTTGTTGAATTCACTTAAAGAGTACCATTTTCAAAGTTTTTCTATTTGGGATCTTTGGTAAAACTGCAAGACAAGAGGGACAAAATTAAAGGTGTAAAGTTATCATCTTATCCTTTGTTAATTTCATAATTTTGCAAATCTATGTTAAAAGGAGAAGAACCTTTTGTTTTTGGATGAATATGACATTATTCTGCTAGTTTTTGAATGTTGGCATGCTCTTCATTGCAGCTTCATTGTTTCATTCTCAAATAATGCTCCTGATCCAGAAAGGGACAGTGCTCAGGTACAAGAGTTCCTTGCCAAGATGGAAATGGCTTTCAGAGCCCATCCCCTTTGGGCTGGTTGCTCAGAGGAGGAGCTCGATAGTGCTGGTGAAGTGAGTGATTATAGTCCTATTATTCTATCATAAGATGATGATGATGACTTGGAGTTTTATTACTTATAGTATTTGAATACCATCATTACCAGTGGATAGGAGGAGGCTGGAAAAGTTAAGTCCATCTGAAGAATTATGTTGTGAACTTTTGAGCTATATTAGTCCAAACCTTTTTTAATTGGATCATGCAACAGTGTTGGCTTAAATTCTTTGCTAATCAGGATAATAACAATATGTATTCAGTTGTCATGAACAGTTATTCATTATAAAGTTTTCACTGCTGTTTCCTGCAAGTGAAAATGTTACAGTCATTAAATTGACGGAATAATCAATTGATAACGAAGTAATGTGACTTCTGACTGGTTACCGCCAACAGCCTCACAAGAATATTTGTGCACTCTTCAACTTTTATCCTTGTGATGTCCCAAACATTGGACCATCTCCATTTTTGTGGACTTTTATTTGGATATTAGGTCAACTTTGCACACTTGACCATTTGCACCTGTATAAAAGGATACCAAAAATGGGTGATGGAAACTTTATTTAAGAGTGTATTGAAAGAGTAATTACATGTGCTGTTAATGCTCCATAATGGTTGTTAATGCTGATGTTACATCTGCACTTTCTTTCATGTACAGGGACTCGAGAAGTATGTAATGACAAAGTTATTTACCCGTGTATTTGCTTCACTTCCAGATGATGTAAGAGTTGATGACCAACTTTCTGAGAAGATGTCTTTAATTCAACAGTTTGTTCGGCCAGAAAATTTGGATATCAAGCCAACCTTTCAGAATGAATCTTCATGGCTAGTAAGCTGAGAAATTCCATTAGTAAAGATGATCTTAAAGTGGTGTTGGGAATACTTCTTCCTGCATGCTGTAATCTGGACCAATGCAGCTCTTAAACATGCTTTATTGTCAATTCATATACTTTGTTCATCTTGTATGAACTGGAACATATGATTGGGAAGTTACCATTATCTGTAGATTATGTTTCACCCTGAAAGTTTATATTTTCTTCAGAATTGCATTTTTTTATCATATTATTAATTAATAGTTTATCTTGTATTTTCTATGATTGAACGTGTTCAACAACCAGAAATCCAACTGGTTGAAATATGCCTTAGACCTTGATCTTAATACACCTTTTATTGATTTCACTTCTTAAGAGAATACTTGTCAGTTTTTAGGAACGACATTATTATGTTTAATAAAGGAGATGCCTCAGTAGGGAGAAGCAAAAGAAAAGTTGAACTTCTACTGTGGCTATTGGTGGCAACTATAAATGATAGCTTAAGAGTGTAGGCATTTATTGTCTTACCATACGTCTTTATGTCTTTTTTGGAAGCTTGCCCAAAAAGAGCTGCAGAAGATCAATATGTACAAAGCACCGAGAGACAAGCTAGTTTGTATTCTCAACTGTTGCAAGGTCATAAATAATTTGTTGTTTAATGCTTCCGTTGCTTCAAAGGACAATCCTCCTGGAGCGGATGAATTTCTTCCTGTTCTGATTTTTGTTACTATAAAGGTAAACCTGTCATCTTGTTCTTTCTAGTTACTTGATAATGTTATTGTATCTGTTGCTTTGCAACGACAGCACTTCATTAAAATACCTTGTTCAAGCACAATCACTTGGGTTCCTTCTCTAGCCTTGTTATTGACCTTGTTGAGCATTTACATTTGAAGAAATAGTGCGGTACAATTCCCATTTCAGAGGATTTGTATTACAACCCAAGATGCTTACTGAGTTTGTATTCATTTTATGAATCTTTGTATATTTGGAAACTTCAATATCTCGCTAACACCTTGTTTGCATGATAGTATAATACCATCTATGTAATTGAGTCAACCTTGTTTTCTTTAATACACTAGTTAATAAAAAGACTCTTGAGTTCAAAACTAGTGTAATCTCACATCCTCTACATGGTTTTGGCAATCTTATGGAGTCATTTCTTACCTTTAATTTGTAAAAGTGTCCTCTTCTTGAGTAACATGGTCATTTATGTGGACTTTCAGCCTATTGTAATTGAAGGGCTTAATAAGTACAAAGTTGCACCATTTTGTAACGACAGCACTTTGGCTTGATCCAACATATATTATGCAGGCAAACCCTCCTCAACTCCACTCGAATTTGTTGTACATACAACGGTACAGGCGCCAATCCCGATTAGTTGGAGAACAAGCATACTTTTTCACAAACATGCTCTCTGCAGAGTCTTTCATCTCAAACATTGATGCAAAATTGCTTTCTATGGAGCAAAGTGAATATGAAAAGAACATGGAGTTTGCTCGAGCTCTTCTATTTGGCCTTTCATCTGATTCTGATAGTCAATCTAGTCGATCTAATCAAAATTCTGGAAACAATCCCGAAGCAGAATCGAAATCTAAGGAAAGGGACACTGCAATTCAAACAGAAGTTTCTGAAACAAAATATGGAAGTAATGATGTATATGCAAAAGATGAATCATTAACCATGAAGATTCCATCCCTATCAGATGTAGAGAATAGAGGAGCAGCTAAGCTTTTGAAGGAAGATTCAGTTAGCCGAGTCTTTCGAGAATTCCCGTACTTGTTTGCCAATTTTGGTGATCTAACAGTCAGTGATGTGGAAGACCTATTGAATAACTACAAACAGGTAGTTTTCAAGTATGTTTGTCTTTCCAAAGGGCTTGGTGTTGCCACTCCATCTCTTCCCCCATCTAGTTATCAAGCTCATGTTCAACCTGTACAGGAACATGATACTGCAGTAGAACAGAATGATGAGTTACAAAAACAGATAGGCACAATGAATAGTTCTAGTACAGTTTCTCATGAATATGAAACCAAGCTTGTGCAGGATGAGACAATGGTACCTCAAGAGGAAGGAAGAACACAATCAATGAGTGCAGAGGAGCACGTTCTGCAGCATTAACATTTGTGATTCAGGTATTGTGAACAAAGCCTCTTGTTTCGCTTTTGAATGGAAAATGCATTCATTCATATTTAGTTGTCAACAAGAATGTGCCATCCTTCTGCCAAAGATCATAGGTACGAGCGTAGAACAAGAGGGAATTATCATTTGTATTGCAATGCCCCTCTTAGGAATTATATGGTGATTAAGCTTTAGAGTGGCCGTATGCAGCCAAGGTAGATCCAGAATGCTGCCGTTTCCACTTTACGCATAAACAGTACGAGAATCTATTTGAATAGTTACTTAGTACATTCTTGATTAAGAATGTTCTTTTTGTACTTAACTTTCTCTGGCATTTCTATTCATCTGTACGATTAACCTGTGATTGTATACAAAATTGTACCATAGACCTAAAAGACGGTTCCATTTATTGGATGTGCTGATAATCTTCTATTGTCAATACAGTTACTGACGTGGTTGCTTGAACCGCCGATTGCAATAAACTTTTCCAGTTGATGCCAGGAAAACTATAAAATTCAAATCTACTATCATGCAAAGATGTCGAGTAGGAGTTGATTTGTTAAAAGTTTTGATATTAGTGGCTAAGAATTATCACCAACATATGTTTGTTGGTTTATGTCTTACAACAAAATCGGTTGGGTGTATTTTAATGACATAATTATTTAATGATTTTTTTATCTTATACATATTCAAATATGTATGATAAAGTCTATGAGATAAATATAACAATAATAACAGTTTAGTAAAAGTCTCAATAAAATGCGAGGCCCAGGGAGATTGAAAAGTACGCAGCTTTATCTTTAATTAGGAGATAATTTGTTTATGATAGAATAACATGAATTATATGTTTTATTTTAATAATAATAATAATAATAATAATAACAATAATAATAATAATAATAAGATACATATTAAAATAATAAGTAATGATAATTAAAAATAAAAAATAACATTAGACATAAAAGAATATAAAAATAAGTAATAAAATAAATAAGATAATAAATAAAGGATAAGATAAAGAATAAAAAAGATAAAATAAGTAAATAAATATACAAACAAGAAAGAAGATAAGTAAATTATAAAACAAACATGCTATTATAAGAAAATATTTAAACTAAGGAAATATTTAGGCTAAATAACTAAGAGAGAAGAACTACACATTAAAAGATTAGGCTAAATGCAAGACATAAGACCCCAAGGAAAATACTTAAAAGATATATGAAAAGATAAAGACATTTTTCTTGTTTTCTTCTTGTCTTTTAATTTTTTTCCTTCCTTTATAAAGACAAGTGAGTATTAATCTTCGAAAAATAACTCAAATATCATGCTTTCGACTCACTTTAACTTCTTTACTTCTGAATTTTGCCGCAAAACACATGAGTCAAAATGAGTATCTTGAGCAATTTCATGTCATTAATCGCTAAGTGTTATGAAATAATTAAACAATCAATTAAGCAAATATCAATTTCTCCCACATTTAACTTTTGGTTGTCATCGAGCAAAACATTAAAATTAAGCTTAAAGACAAAAACATTTACTCAATCGTTATATTTTCCAAGAATACATAATCATAACTAAAGATAAATGACTTTCAAAAATCATAGCAAGAAATCAACATTCCAACCTTTTATGCATGATCAATCAACATTCATCATCTTCAAAAAGAGCAATCTAATGGTAAACTCAAAAAATGTGTTTAACTAAAATATATCCATAGGTACACTCAACATCATTCATGATAGTGTCATTCCACAACTTTGCATATCATTTCATTTCTCCACCACTAATGTTCATATGCGAAATCATTGATCAAAAGACTTTTCAAGGTTATAATGTGGGCAAAGGTAAGATGAGATGTATTTGGGTCAAATAGCATGAAAGTCATCAAAACTAGTGAAACAAAAGTAACACTCAATATACTATTAAGTGCAAAAACCAACATTCATTCACGATTGTGTACATTAACTATGATGAATGCAAAAACAAGTTTCACAACTCAAACTTGAGCTCGCATGTTGGACCCCGGAACTTTTCTTGATGAATTGGGCATAATTTTGAATTATTTTTCGAGGTTCTGAAGGATTAATTATTTTGGTTAGATTTGCATTTCAGTATGATTGAAATAAGTTATAAGGTTTAATGGAATAAATTTTAAGAGTTAATTATTCCTGTAAGGATTAGTAGAATTTTTATTATATGGATTGAATTAAAAGTGGTAAGAAGGTTTAAGGGCATTTTGGGCAAGTCACTTAAGGGTATAAATTTTAAGGTTTGAGGTTGAGGGTAAAATGGACATTGCATAAGAGGTAAGAGTATAAAAAGAAAATGAAAATAGAAAATGAGAAGAAAAGAGGAAGAAGCCGTCGACGAAGAGGAAGAAGAAGAGAAGAGGGATTTTGGAGATTTCGTAAATTTGGAGATTTTGAGGTTCGGGAAGCTTAGATCAAGTAA
>JAOSBM010000006.1:8935241-8952128 GCA_027568955.1 Erythroxylum tenue
CCCAAGAAAGAACTTTAACTCACCCATCATACTCATTTCAAACTCATTTTTCATCAAGTTTTCAAAACTAATGCATAGACTTTTTGAAGTAGCACCAAAAATAATGTCATCAACATAAATTTGAACTAAAATAAAATCATTCTTAAAGTTCTTCCTAAAGAGTGTCTTGTCTACCTGACCTCTACTAAAACCACTCTCAATAAGAAAAGTACTTAGACGATCATACCAAGCTCTAGGAGCTTGTTTCAAGCCATACAAAGCCTTGTGAAGTCTATAGACATGATCTGGATACTTAACATCCTCGAATCCAGGAGGTTGCTTCACATAAACTTTTTCGTCTATAAAGCCATTCAGAAATGTACTTTTCACATCCATTTGAAAAAGCTTTATATTATGACATACAACACATGCCAGCAAGATCCTGATAGCTTCCAGTCTTGCTACCGGAGCATACGTCTCGTTGTAATCTATTCCTTCTTGCTGATTATAGCCTTGTGCTATTAATCTTGCTTTGTTCCGACTTACTCTTCCTGATTCGTCTAGCTTATTCTTGAATACCCACCTAGTTCCTATGATGGATTTCTTCAAGGGTTTAGGAACCAAGGACAAAACTTTATTCCTAGTAAATTGATTCAGCTCCTCTTGCATAGCTAAAATCCAGGCTTCATCTTGAAGGGCTTCATCAATTTTCTTAGGCTCTACTTCAGAAGTGAATGCTACATTGGCTTCTCTACCGAATTTGGACCTTGTTCGAACTCCTTCTGAGGTCTCTCCTATGATTAACTCTTCTGGATGAGAACTCCTACATCTCCAATCTCTTTTCAACTTAAGAATCTTAGGAATATCTTCAATCTTGTCCAAATGAGTATCTGATGATGGAGCTTCTTCAATATCAACCAAAGGTATTGAAGGGGTTTCATTATCTGAATCATCTTTCTTACTTGGTTGGGAACTATCATCAAACTTGACATGAATAGTCTCCTCAACAGTCTTAGAGATAAGGTTATAAACCCTAAAATCCTTCGATGATAATGAGTACCCTAGAAAAATTCCTGGATAGGTCTTGGAATCGAATTTGTCCAACACTTCCTTTGTATTCAATATAGAGCACTTGCAACCAAATGGATGGAAGTAGGATATGTTAGGTTTCCTTTCGTTCCATAACTCATATGGAGTTTTCTTCAATAGTGGTCACAACAGTATTCTATTCTGAATATAACAAGCTGTATTCACAGCTTCTGCCCAGAAGTACTTAGAAAGATCCATTTCACATAGCATAGTCCTTGCCATCTCCTGAATCGTCCTGTTCTTCCTTTCAACAACTCCATTCTGTTGTGAAGTTCTAGGAGAAGAGAAATTGTGGAAAATTCTATTTTCCTCACAGAATATTCTAAACTTCTCATTTTCAAACTCATCACTATGATCACTCCTAATACTAGCTATAGACATTCCTTTTTCATTTTGTAACTTTTTGGAAAGGACTCTAAAACACTTAAAAGACTCGTCTTTATGTGATAAAAATAATATCCAACAAAATCTAGTAAAATTATCAACAATAACAAGTCCATATTTCTTTCTTCCAAGACTTAGTGTCCTAGTTGGACCAAATAAATCCATATGTAATAACTCTAAAGGTCTAGACGATGTTACAAAGTTTTTAGAAAAAAATGTTGTTTTAATTTGTTTTCCTTTATGACAACTTTCACAAAAGAAATCCTTTTTAAAACTTATTTTCGGTAAACCTCTTACCAAATCATGCTTAATCAACTTTGAAATGTGTTTAAAGCTGACATGACATGACCTAGCTTTTATGCCAGATCAGTTTTTCTTCTTCAGTTGATAAAAAACAAGAAATATTTTGGTTTTGAAAATCTTCCAAATTGATTTTGTAAAGATTATTTCGTCTTTTGGCAGAAAAGAATATAGACCCGTCCTTGTTTCTGACTTCACAAGAATTTTGATTGAATGAAGCTTCAAAACCAGAATCACATAATTGACTGACACTAATCAAGTTATGTTTTAGACCATCAACAAGCAACACATTGTCAATACATGCAAAGGAATCTTTACCTATTTTACCGATTCTGATTATCTTGCCCTGCTGGTTGTCTCCAAAAGTTACCGATCCTCCCTTCTTATACTGAAGATCTAGGAACATAGACCTTCTTCCCGTCATGTGTCGCGAGCATCCACTGTCCAAATACCAATGGTGTTTGTTGCCTCTTCCAAAGAAGGATATCTGCAGGAGATATTATTTGCTTTTTAGGTACCCAAATTTTATTGGGTCCTTTAGGGCTAGTTCTAACATATATCATAGAATAATGATGCAACTGATGAGTTTTTTGATGAAACAGTGAATGATGAATCTTCTTTTTCTGAAAGGGCGACTTCTTTTTCTGCTGAATATTATTCCTAGTAAACCCTAACCCGGTTTTATCACTAGCATGTCTACACTTTCCTAACATGTCGTTCATCTTCCTCGTACTTTCAGTGAAAGTTGCTAAATCAGTTGAAAGACTATTAATCCTTAACTTTAGCTGATTGATCTCTTTGGATCTGTCTACAACTCCCTTTTTCTTGATTTCTTCTACTTGCTTCTTTTAGCAGACATTCTCTCTTTCTAACTCTTGAGTATTTTTTAGATTTTCTACATACTTCTTTTTCAACAGTTTGTACTGTTTCAAAATTGCATGAGAATCCTTTAGAAGTTCTTAATATGCATCCTGTAAATCATTGAATTTTGATGTTACCTCCTCATCACTTTCTTCTTCGGCTACTAGGCATATATTCCCATATTCTGATGTCTCTGAGCCAGTATCTAATTCAGACGAATCTAGATCTTCCCAGGTAGCCATCATGCTTTTCTTGCCTTCTCTCTTCTTGGGCTTTCTCTTTAGTAATGGACATTCGGACTTGTAATGTCCTGGCTTGTTGCACTCATAGCATATGACGGATGTCTTGTCGATCTTCCCATTATCTTTGCTATTCTTCTTGAAGGATGGATTTCCTTTGGCCTTTTTCTTCCACATTCGTCTAATCTTTCTTGAAATGAAAGATAGCTCGTCATCTTCTTCACTTGACTCTTTGTCTGATTCACTGGAATCATCATTCTGAGCTTCTTCGATCTTCAGTGCTTTTGATGATGAATTCCTTTTCCTTTGAGTCTTGTGATTCTTCTGTCCGGCCTTCAGTGCTATCGACTTGTCCCGTCTGAGCCTGTCCTTAGCATCGAGCTCAACTTCATGTATCTTCAAAGATCCAAGCAACTCATCTAGCTTTAATATGCTTAAATCCTTGGCTTCCTGTACAACAGTTACTTTTGGTCTCCATTTCTTTGGTAGACTCCTTAGGATCTTACGAACATGATCTTGATTGTCGTAAGTTCTTCCGAGAGCTTTAAGTCCATTGATAATTATTTGAAATCTTCCAAACATTTGATCAATAGATTCTTCGTCTTTTATTTTGAAAAGCTCGTACTGATGCACAAGAATACTTATCTTGGATTCTTTGACTTGATTTGTATCTTCATGTGCGATGGACAACGTATCCCACATCTCCTTCGCAGTATCGTATCCGTGGACTTTATCATACTCACTTCTGCTTAAGGCACAACTCAAAAAGAACTTTGACTTCGAGTTTAGTTGAAATCTCGCCTTTTGATAAGCAGACCATATGATTCGTGGAATAGGATTTCCTTCTTCATCTACCAGAGTGTATGGTCCATTTTCTATTATGTCCCAAAGGTCAATATGAGTAGATTTAATAAACAGCCGCATTCTATCTTTCCAGTAGTGACAGTCCTCTCCGTTAAACGCCAAAGGTCTAGTGACTGGGCTCCTTCAGCTATGTATATGTGTGACTCCGCCATGAATCTTTATCCACACTTTGTTACAGTGATCCTTGGACACCAAGCTTTGATACCAATTGACGTGAATCACACGTTAATACAATGCTTAATAAACGATATATAGATGCACAAGAAGGGGGGATTGAATTGTGTATCTTTTTCGATGATCCTCTTTTTGAAACTTCTTCGAATGCAAATAGTAATATAAAAATTTCAAAGTAAAAGAGAGATGACAGTTGAGAGAATGTAGACACGGCAGATTTATCCTAGTTCACCCCAAACCGTGGGCTACGTCCAGCCTCAGAAAACTTTCTGAGATTTCACTATCTCACAATCGTTACAAGTATTCTTTTGTACGGAGCTTCTTTAGATCTCTTACAACAAGTATTCTTTTACTCTTAGCCTCTTCAGGCTATTTGCCTTTCTTTCTACTGAAAGAGATTTTTGAGCTACTGTTATAGAAGATAACTGCTCTAGTTTTTCGCACAATGAAATTTTCTTAAAATCACTAACTTTTTCAATCTTTGACTTCGACTCATATTTATAGCCTTTGTCTTCAACCGCTTCTTGATAACTTCTTCTTGATCTTTAAAGAATCAGTTATACAGTTGAGTTTTGTAACTAACTCGAGCTGATTTGAAAAACCTTCATGGTACCACTTCTTTCGTCTCATATCTTTCCGTCTGATTTCTTTATTTGCGCTTCCGTCTGTGTTTTGTCTTCCATCTATGTTTTGTCTTCCGTCTGTCTTTTACTTTTCGTCTATCTTTTGCTTCCGTCCGTTTTGTCTTCCATCTGTCTTTTACTTTGCTTCTCGCTTCCGTTTGTCTTTGACTTTTCTTCCATCTGTCTTTGACTTTGCTTCCGTCTGTCTTTTACTTTCTTCTTTCATTATTATTTGTTTTCATCAAAATCATTTACGTAAAGTCACTTTGACTTAACATTATCAACCTAAACTCATCAAGCACTTAGCTAATTGATTCAACATCAAACTAAGTTCACTTTAAGTCCTAATCAAGTCTAAAAGCACCAATGTATAGTGTATTATCCTTATATGATTTAACCAGAACACAAAACACAAATTTTCCTCTCTACCAAGCATTTCCACAATCTTAGGAACGAACCATACAATTCCAACAATCGTGGGATAGGTGAACCGAAAATTTCACCTTCATTTCCTTTAACTTTTCTTCCAAATTTTGACACCTTCATGATAGTTCATCAATTACACCTTAAAAATACTTCAATTCCTCATCAATTCATCCCTAAAATAATCTATAACTAAGGCTTCCATACATCAAGAACAAAACCAATTCATTCATCAAGTTTCAAGCACATCTCATCATCAACCCTATATGCAATTCATCTCCAATCAACCATCATGTATGTTATGCTCACATATATCATAATAAAGCAATCAAATACTTACTTATTTATCTCAAAATCTCTTCAATTAAAAAGCTAACAAGCCTCCCAAGTATTCAAATACTCTCCAAGAACAAGATGGAATGAGAAGGATTTCTAAACACCAGATGAAGACTACAAAATTTTGGCAAAACTTTAAGGTTTACGGAGGTTGTGTGAGGGTGTCAATGATGTGAAGAAAGAAGAGGGTAGCAAGCAACCAAAACATGAAACAAGTTGGACTTTCAAGTGTGGATGTCATGGCGTGCAAGTGTGTGGAGAGAGGTGAGACATATGTCATACCACTTGTCAAATAAAGAGATATGTCATGTGTTTTCTTCTCATGCTACCAATTGTCACCTAATGTTTGGTCCATTTGTCACATAATTCCTAGGCCACTTTTCACTCATGTACTCAAGCCATTTATCTCCCAATTAGCTAAGCCATTTGTCATTTATTCCCAATGCCACATATCACCATTTCATAGGCCTAATCAACATAAATTCCCATCTATCAATTTTTATTGTAATTTATCATTTTTCCTAGACTAGATGCACATATCACCTTATCAATCACTTTATTGTAACAATAAATTCCCATTTCACTAATTATAATACATCAAACAAAATTCAAGTCATAATCAACTCACAATTATATCATAATCATTTAAGATCTTTCATAACCCGGGATATGTCAAATGAGTGCATACATTATTTTTACAATGTCTCTAAATCATGATTCATATATAGATGCGAATATGATGCATACAAATGAAATGCACTTCATGAATTCTCATATGATATGACTCAATCTAACAATTAAATCCTTAAGTGTAGAAACATGTTATTACATTATCTATCTTCCAGTATAATTTTACAAACCTCCACTCTAGCATTAGACCTAGCATGCTGAGATGCAATCCATTTATTACTTGTAAACATTTGCCTTAACTCTTTCTCCATCATAACAAAAGACTAAAGTGATAAGCAATTTGTTGCAAATCTTGTCACAGCAGAACGACACAAATTCCTACCATTGGTAAATTCCTTTCTTATTAAATTCATTACCTATGCACAATTATAAATGAACTTGGTCACCTTTTTAGCTTTTTGCATAGTCTCATCAATAATAGGAAAATACCTAAGATCTCCTATATTCTCTAGCATTAGGTTAATGCAATATGCAACACAAAGAGTCCAAAAAAAAGAATTATACTTATCCTGCAACCTTTTTCCTACTGCTTTATAAGCGGAATCATTGTCAGTAATAAACTAAACAATTTTTTCTGGCTCTACTTGATTCACAATTTCATCAAATATCGCAAACAAAGTCTCAGGATTTCTAATAAAGCCAGATGGATCAATAGATTTCAAAAGCATAGAGCCATTTGTAGAATAAACCAAAAAATTAATAATAGGCTCTTTTCTCCTATTTGTCCAACCATCACACATGATTGAACATCCACAAGTAGCCCAATTTACTCTTCTTTCTTCCAAATAACTTATAATTTCATAAACTGAACAACTCAAAATTTTACCTCTTAAGTCATCAATCGAAGGATCTTTGTATCCCGGACCATAAGAGGCTATTGCATCCATCATAGGTTGATAATAATAAGACTGAGAAGCATTGAATTATGAACCTGTATCACACTACCATTTAGCTACTGCCATATCAACATTACGAGTCACATTTCTTGATTGCATTGCACTACGAATTAAACATTGGGTTCTAGAAGTTGTTCGTGGTGCAAAAAATCTAGTCACCTGCCTTCTTCTCTTCCTCACATTAGGTCCAAGTACTTCATCAAGGGCCTAGGACGGAACCTAGTACCACTACCACCTTCAGCATTTCCACAATCACCACGGAAACTAGAAAATGAACTTCCACTACCAATTTCAAAATTTAACCTTTTCCTTCTTTCTGTCTCATATTAATATTCTTCAAGCAATATTTTCAATTGTCACTTCACATCATGACTTACTTTTTTACAAGGTTATACATCTCCTTTAACCCAGCTAAATGCTTCTTCAATCAATTGATTCCTCCACCTTTTAAATACTTGTTACAAAACAAACAAATTGTATGATTCTTCATACCTAAGACCAATATAGCACAAGCCCAAGCTGGATCGTTATATCTTTCTGAAGTAGTTTGATCAAGAGTAGTTGAACTTTCTTCCATTTATCTGTAACAAAAACTGAAGATATTTGTTTTGTAAGAAATTAATCATTTAGTAGTTTCATCAACAAAATTAGCAGTGCTAACTGCTAAGTCCTTCATGAGGCAATACAACATAAATAATGTCTTTAATTCTTTATATTAAGCCTAAAGAAGTAAAGATTCATGAAACTAGAGTAAAATTTAGAAATAGATAGACTTTCCTATTGGAGAGTAGTAAATTCATGCTAAAATTAAAATCAAAGTACTGTTCAAAGATTTAAGATGATGGCTCAATGAATCAAAAAATTCAAGTCATGACTTAAACATCCTTAAATTTACTTTCATCTTTATTCTTGTTTTTTCAAAAATATGATTACTGTCATTGACATATCTTCATAAATCCTTGCCTTTAATAAATATCTTGAAATAGAATGCACAAGCTGAGAAATTTTTTTCATTAACATGAACTAAAAAACTTTCACACTTACTCGAAGAGTTAATGCCAAAGTACAATAAATGAGATTAAAATGGAATAAAAAGAAAATCAGATTTTGAATATGCAAAAACTATGGGATGGACTAATTTTAGGATAAATAAAGGTGAATATGTAAGAGACTTGAATCTTTAATGAGATGGACTAATTTTGGGATAAAAATTAAAGACAGCTTAAAGATATAGAATAATTACAATTACAAAACTTCCTATTCGGCTTTTCCACAAGACTTTCGAATTATTATTATACTCAATTAATTATTTACCCAATATCTAAATACCATTTCAATAATTTTAAGATTATTTCATTTAATTTTTTACTTTGAATTCTTTCCAATTTACATTCTCGTTTTGTTAGTTTTAAGTTAAAACTTGAAAGCCTTTCTAACTTTTAAATCATGCATTATAAAGTTAAGCTGAAACTTAAAAGCCTTTCTAACTTTTAACATGGTACATGCCGTGAATGACAAAAAAATTTAACATAAATCAAGATATCCATTATCAATCAACCGAACCACAAATGAACCAGAACCAAACTCCTTTCATTCAATTCAACTCCAAATCCAATCCATTATTCAACTCCAACTGATAACAAATCACAAATCCTTCACAATTTCATTCCAACTTCTAAGTCCAACCTATTCACAATCACAACACAAATGCAATTAACCAGAAAAATTCAACAAAAAAGTGAAAACACACCCAAACAGAAACTCATAATCGATATTATTCCAGATCGAGTTGGGTTGGGTTTAGATATGGATATTATTCTAAATCCAACAGTTATGGATGCATGGAGGACAAAGAAGAGTAACCGATGGTGGCGTGGTGCGTTGGTGGTTCTCGTGGAGGAGGGCTAAAGCCTGATGGAGGTTTGGATGAGGCTCAGTGGTGGTGGGTTCACGTGGTGGAGGAAGATCCAAAGATGACCACTAGAGAGGGTTCATGTGGTGCACTGGCAGAGAGGTAGGACGTAGGAGTACCGCCAGACATGGAGAGGAGAATGAGAGAGAGTGGAGAGGACGAGAGCGCGAAATAGAGAGAGGATGAAGTGAGTCTAAGAGAAAGAACAATATGCAATAGCAGAGGTAGACGTCGGGGGTAAGGGATTTATGGTTAATAATTTTTGGTTTTTGCAAAAATGCCCTCAATTTTTATAAAAATTACGGTATCGATCGATATATGACCAATATTTTAAGTACCGACTGGTACTGGCCAATACATGGCAAACACACCCCGTACCAGCCGGTACCTACAGTCGGTACCAAACCCTTAGATACCGTTCTGTTTTCCTGCCGGTACTGAACGATATTCAATTGTGACGCACAATAAATTGGCCATATGGAAAGGTCCCTTTAGATGGTACAGCAATATCTAAAATTTCGTAGTCAAAATTTGCTATCGTACCGACAGAACAATATTCAATCGTGACGTGCAGTAAATTGGTCACACAAAAAGGTCCCTTCAAATGGTAATCAGCAATATCTAAAATTTCAAAGCCGAAATTTTGAATATCAGGTTAGACATTAGAGAAAGGGAGCAAATAACCTATTCCACTTTTGATGTTCCAATCTTGGTCCAACTCATTTTATCCTCATATTTATACAAGTCCCCTCATATTTACCTAAGATCCATAGATATGTGTAGATAAAATAGGTTGGAACAGCAAAAATGGTGATTTCATTTGCATAGAAAAGACACATTGGACGAAACTTGAGATCTGACTAGAATATGAAACACAAACAGGTACTTGACCAAAAAAGGAGAGCCCACAGAAAGAAAATAAACTGAAAAAGAAAACTATTGATTTCCTTTCATTTTTCCCCGTAAAAACCGACCAAAAACATGATAAACATTTTTTTTGGGGGGAAGAACAAACAAAAAAAGGACCAAAACAACCCCAAAAGATGCAATATCCCCTGCACCTTCCATTGCAGACAAAATAGCCCCTACCCTAAGCCTGTCCCGACCAACCAACTCTGAAAATTCGCCTCCACAGAACAGGTATGGATTAAGGCACCTATAACTTATTTCCCTATTTGCAGATGCAGACTTCCAACCTATTTAATCCAATCCCTTCCTTTTGTTACGCATCATATCAGCTTTTCCCAAAAAGAAAAGAAAATTAACCATCTGCCTGAAAGGAAAAATCACTTCAATCTAGTAGCTGTGAGCTAAAAGAGGATCAAATGCCAGATCCAGAATCACCAGAGCACAACTTGGAAGATACTCCACCAGAACTTGTTGAATGACATTCAAGCAGCTTTTGTTGCACTCCTGGGCATGTTTTCAACTTTGCAGACGACAAGTGCTGCAAAACAGAGAAGGCAACATGTTAATACCTCAAACAAAAATGAAAAGATTGAGAGAAGCACAATAGCTAAATCTGCACGGAGAGCCTTAAAGTACCCTCCTGACCCAAAAAAAATAAAATAATTAGAAAGAAAAGTTCAGCAGTCATCCAATCAAAATGAAACAAAAAAATACAAATGCATTCACCTCCTGAAGGAATGCACGGATCTCCTCATCTGTAAGGCCCTCATCTTCACCAGAATGTTCTTCCCATCCAAGAGAACGGAGAAAAGCAGCCTCTTCTTCTTCAGAAAATCTGTGAATCTCTTCAAAGTCAGCACCATTGCTTGTCAACTCAGCACCATCCTCAATAGCCTGAAGACTTGCTTGAGAATCAACTACAGCTTTATCTACTTCACAAGACTTCTCCTTTGTGGGAAGTGAAACAGTTCGTGGGATCATTGAAGATGTATTCACAGTCGTTTTCTTCTTTAGATGATTGAAAAAGTCACTACGGCTCTGACCTTGAAGAGGTCTCTTTTCCACATTGAGTCCTGATATCAAACTCAAACCTGACTTACGATCCCCAGAAGGATGCTTTGTGTTATTCGGGCTCTTTGGAGGAGCAGTTGCAACTGCAGGTGCAGGAAGTTGGCCATTTGCCAGTCTGGTGGCATTGCTTGTTGGACTAGCAACATCCTTGGCAGAAGGGGTAACACCATTTTCCCGTCCAGGTTTGAGGACAAAAAGTTTGCTATGAGATGTCTTCAATACATCTGGTTTAACATGCCCCACAAGAAGAGACTGACTCCCAGAAGTGGGTTGTTGCTGCATATTCTTAGCAGCTATATTCATGTCACCAGCTCTGACCACTGTCTTCGGCTTTGATTTCTCAGAAATGAGAACCTGAAACAAAAGATGAAATTAAGATGGAATTCCAGAAAAGGCAGAAGCCACATATAGTAACACATCTGTTGGAAGGAAAATCAGGGGAATGTCTTTCAGCAAGATATTCGCAAAAGATAAATGAAGACACAAGTTCAAACTCAACTGGACACTTGGAACACATTAAACTCAATTGCAGTGTCGCAATCTAACTCTCAAACAAAGAAGGCATAAAAGACACAAATCAAAGCATAGATTTGACACAAACAGAAAAAATAGCTCACTGCAGTAAGAAAGATGTCGACCTCCAGTTAAAAAGTATTTGTTTCTTCTTTGATGCATTCTTTTGTTTTCAAAAGTCAAACTCAACCTCAGCCATACTTAATGAGTAGCTCAATTCCAATTCAAAATTTGTCATCCAAACAAACCACGTAAGGAAATCTAATCCAAAATCTGCCTCCAAAACTAGTCTCATAATGCAAAGAATTAGACCACATGTGAACGAAGCTCATCCACAACTGGCTTCCTAGTAATATAATTCCCATTTATGGGCACATTGTATCAGAAACGTATCCTCTTTCAATAACATATACACATCTTAAGGGTGTGGAACTGCAGGGTTCCAATCCATAATGCCAAAATATGTGGAGCAGAGATCCTAACTGGTCGAGGATTTTTGCGTGAGTGTACAATACAAACTTCATCCCAAATGTTTTAAGAGATTACCCCATCTCACTCACTATAACAATTATTGAGCTCTCTTAGAAGCTACAAGAATCATACTTGGCAGTCAGAGAAAGTCCACACTATACTGCAGCACAATGGGAACTGATGACACACTTAAAATGACACTATAATTAGTAAAAATGTACATAACAGAAAATCCTATAAGCTAAAGAAAGCCGATAAGCAAAAGAAAACAGAATGTAGGAAGTTGAACTGATGACATCTCAAGAGCCATATTTGAAGAAAACAAAATCACAATCTAATTGCAGGTGTGGGTCAATTTCAGTCCATGACTGATAAGCCAAAGAGAAATGCTTTGACACAAACAATTAAAAGCATTTGGCAAACAAGTGTATGGATGAAGTACCACGTAAGAAGTATTAAGAGGGATACACAGCATCAAGAAACATAATAAGGACCACTGGAAACAGGAAAACACACACATGTATATATACAAGACTCATACAATTCCAGAATATCCCCATGAATACCATATAAAAGATCCAGCTAATCCTCAAAGATATCCTGTGAAGCTATAAAAGAATCTTCACAAAAATAACATCTACCAAGCAACAAAAAAGTAGATTTCATTCGCTTTTAATCAGCATTAGCAACTCACAGTTTTTCAATTATAAACAGCATCGGCAAAGAAATGAACATCTTCAAATTCATTAATGACCTTCAAAGTTGGAAGTATCCATTCAGAAGGCAGGCAAAAAAGTTTGAAAAAATGAAGCATCCAATGAATTGAGTAAGTGGCTCACTTCAAGCAAATGAAGTCAGAATTGAAATTGCAAAAGTATGTACGGTTAAAAGAACAGTGTCTTATTGGTGTTTGATGCACATTTTTACTAAAGATGGCATTATCCACAGAAAAACAGAAAAATAAACATTAAAAATTGGAAGAGGAAAAACTCCTATGTATATGAAACAAATGACCCTCACCGAACTTTTGGTCATTGAAGGTGTCACTGGTATCAACTGTCGTGATTGTTTTATAGCCAATTCCTCACGCCTTTGTATTTGGACAGATACCTATAAATAGAAGAAAATACCTTATTTAGATGAAAGTTATACACAACTAGCTAAGAGAAAGAACAAGCAATAGCTTAACCATTCATTAAGATACAATCATTAGAGCATATCTGTATATGAGACCGAATTCAAGTATTGTTGAATCACCTGTGGGGTAGCACGAGTTTTTAATGGGGCTTGGGTCAATGCCTCAGCCATGTTTAGACCAGTTATTGCAGCTGGAATTCCAGATGTAGCTGTAGAAGTGGATGCAGATGGAGAAACAGTATTTGAACTTGGCAAGGAAACTGTACTACTGGTTCCAATCACAGCGGGAACCTCAGCCAAAGCTGAAGTCCAACCCTCCCCACCTATCAAGGAAGAAGTAGTAACTGGTAAGCTCTGAACAGCAGTAGATAAACCAGGAGATGAAACCCTTCCCATCTCCGCCAATCCCTGCTTCTCTTCACTGCCAAGTGAAGGAAAATCCTTTTCAAAAACTACCTTCTGAATATTACCACTACCTGTAGCACCTGGTATCAATCCATTTCCATTTGCAAAATTTCCACTGCTCCCATTTTTCAAGTCCACTCCAACTCGACGGCACAAGCTATCACCTTGCTTCCTGGACACCATTGAAACTGTACGTTGCATAGTACCCTTCTCAATCCTATTGGTTAAAATGCTTCCCAAAGGCTCAGAACCGTCAAGGTCCCAAGAGTCTCCAAAGCTAGACCTCTCTTTTTCCCGTTCTCGATCCCTGTCTCGATCTTTATCACGGTGATTTCTACTAAAACTACTATATGCATGCTTTGCAGACCCATTGCTATAACTCCTCCTTGAATTAGAAGATGTGCGATCAAGTAAAGCTGAACGAGGTGAATCAAACTCACTTACAGTCTTAGAATTCCTATTTCTAGTGTGAAGTGTTGAAGAAGAAACATCTACGAAACAATAGAAACAAAATTATCATCCACTTGGAATAAAAGCTAAAGTCAATTCAATAATAACCCGCAAATGCAAATTAGTATCCAATGTAGTTACCAGCTTGAGAAGAAGACGACGGATAGTGGTGGGCTGAATTGCCACTCCCCAAAACATTTCCAGAACTTCTCAACCATTCCGGAACAAAAGTTGGTTTACTTTTTTCCATAAGTACGAGCACTGTACATCATAAGATTTCAAAAGGAGAACAAAACACTTCTCCTAACTTCTTCTTCTTCAAACCCCTCAATCACACAATTGTTAACTTCTAACACTATACCAAAGTTTCTTTCCCTAAAATAAACCAATCTCAGTCCAACAGCTATAGCCAACGAACAAGTCTATAATTACCGACTAAGTCAGAAGTAAGACGAAGAAGAGGGTACTTGATAAATGAATTCTCGTATATTTGACAAAATTTGGCTTTATATTGCCCTAAAATTGATTCAATTAAGGTAGAAATCAAAGCCTGCGCAAAATCCCCAGAAAAACTACAAAGGGAATGTCAATAACAAGATGATATCAAACGATAAACTCTGCAAGTCCCTCTTTTTCTCCCTCTACTCCTCCATCTTTAATGAAAAGATGAATTTGCAGATTAAACAACAAATACACTCAATAGAACTCCATTAGCAATCACTCAATACACACACCAGCGAAATCAAGAAAATCTACGGAAAGAAGGGAATAACGACCAAGATTCTTAAAAAAGAGTTCACACCCATCAAAAGTTACAATTCAAACAAAATGGAAAACCCTAAAATCAGACCCAACAGGGATTCAGGAAAATAAAACAATCTTGGGATCAGAAACCCTATTCCCTAAACAAAGGCTTATGAAGCTAACTCCAAATTTCTAGGGTTTGGGCAAACAAAATTCCAAATTGAGAACAATGAACAAGGAAACTCTAGCGCGAGGGCAGAAACAGATAGCTACAAGAGCAGGGAAGAGAGAGTGATTTTAGGGAAGAACTAACCCTAAAACGCAATGATTGAGACTAAAATGAATCGTAACCGCACTAATAACCGCTCAAGGAGTAGTAATATATCCCAATCTCTGATAGAGTGCGTTTGGAGTTGCAAACAAAGAGAGTGCCTACGTGTTAACGAAAGCAAACAAGTGAGAGAGACTAAAGGTTAATGTTGTTGTATAGGATGAGGGTTTGGGGAAGAGAAAATTAGGGTTTTGGATTGTTATGTGAAGCAGAGAGAGCAGTATTGGAGGAGGAGGAGGCGTAATCTGTTAGTTTGGATTACTGGAACGAGACGTAGGAAGAACAGCTTTTCTTTTATTGCTTTCTTTCTTTCCTCTTAATTAAAATATATTAAGTTTAATTTGGGTTTCCATGGTTTACAAAATATTTGGGCCTCCAGCATATCTGCGTGGGCTTTCCGTCGTTGCAATTGCTCTCTTCTTGTTATTTGGATAAATGTAAATATGACTACAGGAGATATGAGTTGTGTGTGTCTATAAATACAATTATCTTTGAAAATTTCCATATTCTGCATACAAAAACAAGGGTTCTTTAATAGCTTGTTGTTATTGCCTATTATGGATGCTTATAATACGGTCACCTTATTTGATAATATTGAGATTTGCACGTGTATTTCACGTAGATAAGGGAGATAGTTAGTCGTGAATTCAGTGACTAGAAGATGAAAGTACGTAGGAGCTGACTAACAATTGCCCTTCAGTTTCTCCAGTAGGTGGCTAAACTAGCCACCATCAATCACTTCATGTATTACCAGGGGCTTGGGTATATTATTAATTTTGTATTGGTTAAAAAAGGTACACAACAACCGGATTATTATACTAGAATATATTTAAAATTTTCCGACATGGTTCTTATACTAAATTTATAAATAAAATAAAATTCTGAAGAAATAAAATTTAAAAAGTTATATTTTGGTTTGAGATGCCCAAATTAGTATTGTCCCTAAGGCGGATTAGGTCGACGTACCTCGAACCCCCGACTTCAGGATTTTGTTAGTCTCAAGGACCACGCCTCTTACCACTGAGTCACGTGGCTCAGTGGTAAGAGGCGTGTCCCTCGACACAACAAAACCGTGAGGTCGCTGGTTCAAGCGTTCGCAAATGCGCCACGACCAAAGCGGACAAAACTCGATTGGAAGGGATACTCCTCAACCAAAAAGGCTCAGTGGTAAGAGGCGTGATCCTTGAGACCAACAAAACCCTGAGGTCGGGAGTTCGAGGTACGCCGACCTAATCCGCCTCAGGGACAATACTAATTTGGGTATCCCAAACCATATTTAAATAATTTTAAACATATTTTTTAAATTGTTAGTATATATTAAAATAAAATATTTATCTAATAGAGATTATATAAAGATAATTTTACTCCAGATCCTAGTTATTCTAGCAAATACATAAACTCTTTCTTTCTTCAACGGGCATCAACTCTTAAGGCTTGACTCTTACAGATCTAAACTGACTAATCATCCATATAATATTCTAATATCTAACATGATTTATAGTCTAAGATTTTCTAATACACAAGATCCTCGTAAAGAAGCAAGTGTAGAATATACTTGTTTGTCCATATGAATGTTACTACATTATTCAAAAATCAAGCTTTCAGAAGAGAGCAAATTTAGAAAGAAGTCATAAGATATAAAATACTCATATTATTGATGAAATTCCAACCAAATTATAAAAGAAGGAACACCTTGCATTTATAGACAAAGCAAGGAAGAACAAGGCAAACAACTTTATATAAAGATTCCTTAGGGAGAGGAAAAAATCTTTAACAAGATGTTTGTTAGGCACCGTTTCCAGAGCCCAACGCTTGGTTCCTTGTAATACCTGAGTGTGGTTCCTTGTAATCTCCTTAACCATCATCAATTTGGGAATTCGTCCAACACTCAATCTCAATTCATATGACTCCTCATATTCAATAACATCTTATCATTCACCACAAATCTTATCTTTCTTTTCCATAATTCACGTATATGTATATATAACAACATTTCATATTCAAAGTGTTGGACCCCGATCCTTAAGTGGCAATTTAGAGATATGAAATGAATTTAAATGAGTGTTTTTGTATATGAATTGTGTTA
>JAOSBM010000006.1:8973278-8984161 GCA_027568955.1 Erythroxylum tenue
AGTTCTTGTAAATCCTACGAGGCTTTTGCTATATATATCAAAAAAATCATATACTATCATCCATTTGCTTATCATTGATAACCTCTTATTAGAAGCATCAGGTCTGTATGAGAAAATGGAGTACCTTCTCCTGATATAATCAGGTGATTTTGGTAATACGTAGGTTGTCTAGTTTCTCAATGGCTACTGTGGTACTCTCCAAGCTCATGGATGTTTCCTATATCTGTTTGTTTGATTTCATGAAATTGGTAGTGTTTTGCCTGCACTAATTATTCCTACGTCTTTCAGAACTTGCAAGATTCTTTTTCTGTTGAATTTGTCTCCTGGACTGTTTGGTTGATAATAGATCTTCTGGGCTTTTTCGATAACAAAACTGTGTTGCAGGTTGTCAACCGCAAAAGCCAAGGTTATGGACTTCCAGCTGACATATGGAGTCTTGGATGTACTGTTTTGGAGATGTTGACCCATGAGATCCCATACTCAGATCTAGAGTGTGTAAGTGCCACTTTTTTGCTCGTTATTATCGGCTTTGTTGCTATAATCTTGGTCAATCTCTGATATGTTTTACCATGTAGATTAGAAACTAGTGTTGCATAATCAATATTTGATTAAAACCTCAATCTTGGTGAGTAATCTATTATCTTGTTACTTGAATGTGTTAGCGAGGATTGGTTTTATAGAACTCTTATTCCACAAACGTCAATTATAAGGAAAATAGTATTCTAGTAATGTTTTGTGGGACTTTATGCTATGCAATTTATTGTATTTGGTACCTTTCAGTTCCTTTTATGAAACGTGTGCGTTGGTCTTAGTGAAGTTTGGTCTCAGCTTTGCTATCAGGTATCAAAACTGATCTTCGCGACTTTTGTATTTGGCATTTAACCATTTTTTCCGGTTCTGTTGGTGGCCAGATGCAAGCATTGTTTAGAATTGGCAAAGGTGTACCACCCGCTGTTCCTGATTCACTCTCCGATGATGCAAGAGATTTTATTAAGCAATGTCTGCAGGTTAATCCCAATGACCGGCCTATTGCAGGTCAGCTTTTAGATCATTCATTTGTGAGGAGGCCACTTCCAACAACCTCAGGTTCAGCTTCTCCTTATATATTACGGCGATCCTAAAGTCAAAGCTTGAGTTCAGCTCTGCAGATTGGGTAAATCCTTGTTTCTCTCTCTGATGGTGAAAATAGTATGTAATAACAAGTCAACTTTTGTATTTATACTGCTCCATTGTAATAACAAGTTTTGTTAGAGTGATTTGGTGACAAACTTCTAGATCATGATCCTCCACACGTACAAGTTTCCAGCCAAATGTCTGTAGCTTGCATTAAGATGGTAATTGCATTTTGCAAAGGAACGTGCTTGGCTAAAAGATTTGGTTAATTATTGTAGAGATCTTTTGTAGGTGCATTTGGGATTTGTTTTGTTAGTTATGATCTTCCTTTACTCTCCTTTAGTTACTCACTGTCAGCTGCCAAATTCTTTCTTTCCTCTTGTTAACAGTTTTGAGTCATTGGTGAAGTGCGCTAGACCTGCAAATCTTCCCGACCAAAGAAGTTGGGCAACTCCATTGTTCTAAAGACTCTCATGACTTGATCAATCACACTGAAAGCAATGTCCGAGATAGCCTTGAAGCTAGCTTTACTTTCATGGTGGCAGCTTTATGTACATGATAACCGTGAATTAGGATTGCCCCTTGCTCTGAGATATCTATTTCTTTTTTTTTTAAATGTATAATAATAATTTATTTATTAAAAAAATTAATTCCCTCCCTAGAGTTAAATATTTCAGGTGGTCTACTTGAAATTGATTTAGGCACAAGGCAATTTGTTTGTAAGAATTAGCAAGTGTAGAGTATTTTGAATGTATATAATATATGTAGCCCAATGTGGTAACATATGTTAGTATTAATTGAATTTATAGTCTTCTTGTGTCTATCCTTGACTGAATTGAAGCAAGTAGAGGAACGTCATCTAAAGTAGCCCTTTTTTTCTCACCTGCAGATCTGAATTATTATAAAAATAACATGCCCTTTTTCCTTTATCTAGTTGATCAGACTCGAAAAGAGAGAACAAAGGCCTTTCAATTAATCGAAATGGGAAGCAGATAAGATGTTATTAAATGTGGGCTTTTGGTTCAACGAGCCCAATTGATAGGCATAATGTTGAATAGAACAGCAGAGACTAGCGGCACATGACGTCCAAAACGTAAGTGGGCAGTCAGAATCTTCGATGACACGGAAAAGTAAGTGGGCGTTCAATCTCTCAATAAAATCCAGCACAATTAGTTACCAACAAGTCACGCCCTCCTCCCCCCACGCATCGCAGCCTCCCCTCTCCTCCCCCCCCACCACGGCGAACGTGGCCGGAAAGGTCCCATAACTCCTTTGCTCAAAGGTTACTTCATGATAATAACACAGATTTCATTTCCTTTTCTCTCTGTTTGTTTGTTCTTTATTCTCTTGATTCAATATTTCTTTTCCTGAGATTTTGGGACTCGCAGAAGATTCCGATTTGATTGCGTAGGGCTTTATATTTATTTATTTTTTCCTTGCATTGTAGGATTTTTCTTATTCAATTGTTTTTATCCTCATTTCTCGTAGCTTATGCTGCTATCTCATCGTCAAGGTGTATGTAAGTAAAAATCCCGCTGAGATGCGGGGTCAGGGTGTATGTATAAATATCAAAAATAATTTACTGAAGAGAACATCTAAACAATAATCTTAACATCGCTTCTTCTTATCCTTTCTGGTTTACGAAAAGGTTTCACATTTCTACTCCTAGGCTTTCCTATCGGGCGGTAGACATAGTCATTGTTTGGTTGCTTAGTAACTGACACATTCTTTTCATGTTGTTTTGAATTAGTGGTGTCTTAGCTAATTGGGCCAAAAACTTGCGTTTGTTGCCGGAAATGACGCTGCACTCAATCTTCTTGGACATTATTTGTTTGACTAGATAAATGTAGCGTGAGTTTGTGATTTGTACCATATTATCATCTTTATTATTCAGATACTGATATCATTCCTCAAAGCATGAGTGTCTTTTATCCGAGCTAATCAAGCTCTTGATTAGAACCATCATTGTCTTGGACACATGCTCTTTATCTGTATCCTCCTCTTGAGCTTTACATATGGTGCCAGAATAATTTGACCCTCTCTTTATTATTCTCTTCAGGTTTTGTTTGTTAATGGCGAAATCTAGTAAGGACCGATGTACCCCTGAACTCGGGAACCAGAAAAGGCAAGCATTGCTACAATGCTCAAGGAAAATTGCAAAAGTTAGCAATTCAAAGGTAAAACATTCTAAGAGAAAAACTTCAGATGCTGTGGAGAAGAAAGATTGGGAAGGTGCTACCTGCTCAGTTTGTCTGGAGTGCCCTCACAAAGCCGTCCTCCTCCTGTGCTCCTCTTATAAGAAGGGATGCCGACCTTATATGTGTTCCACTAGTCGTCGATTCTCCAACTGCCTTGAACAATATAAGAAGGCTTACGCAAAGATAAATTCAACTGAAAGGTCACAACAAGGGAACCGGTCAATGGATGATCCAAGTTTCAGTTTAGTTGGACAGGTCACTGAGGAGGGAGAAGTTCCAGAGCTCTTATGCCCGTTATGTCGGGGGCAGGTAAAAGGTTGGACTGTTGTCGAACGAGCCCGGAAGTATCTGAATGCCAAGAAAAGAAACTGCATGGAGGATAGTTGTTCGTTTGTTGGCACTTATAAACAGTTGAAGAAGCATGTCAGAGCAAAGCATCCATTGGCAAGACCGCGAGCTGTGGATCCTGTACATGAAGAAAAATGGAAGAAGTTTGAATGTGAAAGAGAGCGAAATGATGTAATCAGCACAATTATGTCATCCTCCCCAGGGGCAGTGGTGCTTGGTGATTATGTGATAGAACCTGGCTATCGTGGTGTTTATCGTGGCTATGATTCAGAAGACTCTCTGGATGATCGTTTTATCTCTTTGGAACCCTTGAATCAAGAAGACAATAGTGGCCTCCATTATCATGGCGGAGTTCGCTTGCACTATGATTCATTTGATGATACTGATTATGATATGGGTAATCCAGTGGCTGGTTCAGCAGGATTACCTAGGCGTGGTGTCTATAGGTTACTAGGGAGGAGATGGCCATGGAGATTCAGAGGTGTATAGAGGATTGAAGTAATATATAAATAAAAAAGATAAGGGCTCGGGTAGACATAGTGTTGCAATGTTAGCTTCGTTACTTCTAGTGCCATCATGTTCCACATATGATGGTTGCCAGTGCATTTTGGACCCTGATGTGGTTGGTGTGATTGGCAACGGGTAAGTTGTTTCTGGCAAATGGTAGGAATAGCATTTTATATGAGCTTTGCCTTTTTCTGGGTGACCTGATGAATTGATGGTCTTTTGTTGGTCAGTTGCCACACGGGGGAATGAATTGATAATTTGTTCATGCGTATTGATATATGGACGTAAGAAAAAGATGATGGGAACATTGAGATATTTCTTTCAATAACGTATTTCTTTGAAATTTCGTGGTCCATGATTCACCTAATTCTTGCATATACACTTTGAATAATAAGATCTTGAAGATAATATATTGTTGACATAAGTCTCATCCTCTGGGTTGTATGATTTGCTTTTCCATGCTTTGTTCACCATCCTGGAGTGAGTCATCTGTAGCGTGTTGATTGAGTAGTGTTAACAAAAGTATTGCCAAAGGATGAAAAGAAATTAGTGCAAGGTATGCCAATGTTGTGTATCATCTTGTTATTTGCGAATTATGATCTGCTAGAGAGGAATTTTTTGAAGTTGGAACCAGACACTTATTTGGTGGATTACTTTTCTAGCAATATGAGATGCTGTTGTCTGGAGGTCTTTTAAACTTTGAAATTTATCCGAGGTTTTAGGAACTTAAACCAGGTTTTGGAATCTGCAATTGTTTTCTTTTTCGTCTTTTAGGACGAAACATCATATGTGATTTCAACGGTAATACATTGCTTTTTAATGTAAACCCGACCTGGTCTTCCCATGAAATTCACGAAGATTTGGATGATCACGGTGCCATTTCATGCCCAAAGTGAAAGTAACCTGAGCCTGGGGATGAGTGCACCTTCTCTGTGACTGCATGACCCCAAAGGTTGAGAAAAAATTGCTTTAGAACATTTGTAGTTGGTGCTTTTGTGACCGGTTCTAAAAAACCTGACAAATGTCTACATACCGTGTCCACCGCATTGAACGTTTATATATATATATATATTATAATCTTGTTTTAACTGGGTTGCTAAATAATAACAGTGCTGCTCATTGTTTGATGCTTTGAGCTGAGTACTTGGTTTTTGTTCGTGTGTTTTGTCAAAATATTGTAATGATTCACCATTAAACGTAATAAATGTTGCATGTCGAATTCCTTTTTATCTTCAAGTTACAAAAATGTTATCTTATTCTTATCCAGTTGTGTAATTCCATCCCGCTCACCCTGTGTGAATGGTATACTTTTCATTCACAAAATTCCGATCTCAAAGGCCAGTCTACAAATGTGTGCTTGTGGTCTTCTATGATTGGAACTTAAATGCGAGCGAAGGGTGAACTAATTAGTAGATAGAAGCTAGCTATGCATGGCATGCTATCTGGGAAACTAAAATACAAAATTTGTCGGCCCGATTTCCCTCGTGCATTGGATGCAACCACTACTGTGGTGCCTGTGCTGTCACCTGTCGGTCAGTCCTTTTTTGTCTACACATTAGTTTTCAACTTTCAATTCCGCACTACTTAACCTCCATTGTCTCTCTCTTCTTTCCTCTCACATCTCTTCCGCAATTTTGACGTATGGGTGTGGTTGTGCTCAGTATACAATTAAAGAAGCTTACATGTTTATCCACAGAGTCTTATCTATCATTTAGATAGGTGTGTGTAATCTTAACTCGGGCATGTGCTCCATAAACAACTTTCAATCATCAATTTATGCTTCGAATTTGTCTGATCTTTGTTCCTTTGATCCATGAAGACAGGTATCACTTTCAAAGCTCAAATTTAGTGGTATTAGACAGCCAAATATCTTTAAAATAAGGCTAGACCCATAACAAATGAGATGGATCATTAAAATTCCATGCATCAGGGAAACCTTCACTGCAAGGGGACTGCAACATTTTTCCATATTTGATACGATCTCTCTCTTTGAGTTGACTTAGCTCAAGCTTATATGGCTGATGAGAATTCCCCTCTTCAGCACCAACATTGAGAAAAACACAATGGATACGAGAACAATCATCATAAAATCCAATCCCATTTATGTAACTTTCACTTAAAGGGCCATTGTCTTTTTATGGATTTTCTTTTCTTCTTTTCTTCTTTTTTGTAAAAAGAGATTGAAATGACAGCTCATAAATACTTAGATTTAGTGGGCTCAAAGTTGGGACGGATTCGAAGGACTAAATACAACCAATAAAAACATATATCAAGAAAAATATCTGCTTAGGTTGCCCACGACTAGTTGTTATAGACATGTAATTACATTCTCCAGGTACCTGTATTGGCAATATGTTTCCTTGGGTTAATTTGCATTAGGGATTCAATCCTAAATTCCTAAATTCAAGAATTTTTGTTTGATGAAATGCAACAGTGCTAGCATAATATTGGTGTGCTCCCTGGATGGAATTGAATTCTGATGGAAGTTTGAGATTCCTTTATTTTGAAGTGCAACTAGTCTAGTTTTAAAAATATCATGATATTTTTTAAAAAATATTAAAATAATTCATTAACCATGTAATGGATACGTTGTCCCTGGGTATTTATTGAAGAAAATGAAAGAACAAGTAGGAAATTGAAAGTGAAATATAGTGTATTGATTTCTGATTGTGATTTCCTTACAATGTACATTGAATTTATACACAAATGCAGATAAGATTAATCAATTTTTAATTGATTCAATCTAAACCAAATAATCAAATATTATCCAAACTAAAATGATATGGTGCAAAAGATAGGTGTAGCTAATGTGATTACAACTGAAAAAGGAGATAAGATGATAAGTGTATCTAAGGTAATTACAACTATAAAGAGGGAGAAGATTATCTTTTACAGCCACCAACAAGCTAATGTTTGGAAAAACGTAGAGCTTGGGACGAAATTGCAAGAAGGAAGTATAGCCTAATGGTTTGGTGAGAATGTCAGCAAGTTGGTGAGAATTGGACATATGGCGTATGAATAGAAATTCTTTTGCAACCAAATCACGAAAAAAATGTATATCAATTTTAATATGCTTGGTACGAGCATGACAGCTTGGATTTATAGCCAGAAAGGTAGCGCTAATGTTGTCATTATACAAAAGTGATTTAATATCAGAGTCCAGTTCTCCAAGTAGAGAATTAAGCCAACATAGTTCAATAATAGCTAGAGCAATGCTCTTGTATCCAACTTTAGGCTAGATTTGGCCACAGTAGATTGTTTATTAAAACTCCAAAAAATTAAGGAAGAGCCAAAGAAGATGCAATAGCCAGATGTAAATCTATGATCGTTAGGACCTTAACCCAATCAGCATCAGAGTAAGCGGTGATGGTTAAGGTAGACGATTTGGTAAGGTGTAGGCCATGTGACATGGTAGAGCGAAAATATGAATGCATTTTACCACATTCCAGTGAATATCAGTAAGACATTGTAAGAATTGGAAAAATTTGTTAATAGCAAATTGGATATTAGATCTTGTTAGACAAAGATATTACAATGCTCTAATAGTAATAAGATATTCGTTGGGATTGGAAAGAGGAAGATCATGGTATTTGGAAAGTGGAAGAGAGGGGGTAATGGGTCTGGAGACAGGTTTGGAATAGTCAACGTGTGTGCGATGAAGAAGGTCACAAGTGTAATTAAATTGTGTGAGAAGAATACTAGTAGGCATAAAAGTCGCTTCAATGCCAAGCAAGTAGTGAAGAGGGCCTAGATCTTTTATTGTGCAAGTAGAGTGAAGAGCATTAATGATGTTCTGAATAAATTGTTATGAAGAACCAATGACCAAGATATCATCCACATAAACAAGGAGAAAGGTGGTGTGAGTTGACGTAGAGTGAATAAAAGGAGATGTATCATTTTTGGTTAAAGTGAAACCAAGGTTAGCAAGTTTATGACTTAAGCGGTGAAACCAAGCTCGAGTAGCTTGTTTAAGACCATAAAGAGCTTTGCGTAGGTGACACACATAATAAGGATGATGAGATCAACAAAACTAAGAGGTTGTTACATAAAAATATGTTCTTGTAAGTTGCCATGTGGAAAAGCATTATTAACATACATGTGCTCTGATTGAAGACCCAAGTAGGTAATGACTCATGCTCCCTTCTAATTTTTGTATATAATTTATGATGTTTGAATCTTCACTTTATTCCTTTGCCATTTTTCCCTTTTTATGGAAAGTTTCGTTAACAATGTTACATTTAGGTAAATTACTTTATCTTCTTTAAATAGGTTTGATTATAGGGTTGAATAGCGTATAGATTATAATTGTTTCATGTGTAATTCTATTATACATTTGTATATAGGATATGATCAAGTTTTCTCTTCCCCATCTACTTGACATTGTACGTAGGATATGATTAATGTCACTTGGTTTAGCTTCGTTGGTAGTTATCCTTGTTTTATTTATCTCTATCCACTGGGTTAAAGATAAAGTATGACATTCATGGAAGAGATGTAGAGTCTTAGGAGAAAACAAAATCAATTCTGCAGACATCATTTAGTTATCAGTGGGTTCACAATCAACATTACAACATTGTGTTGTAATACTTGAGAATGAACTCAAGTAGTAGTTCTTCAAGGTAATGAGGTTGATTAGAGGATTCATTTTGTTGTTTTCTTGGTTGTAATTTTGTGTTCGGTTGAAATTTTTGAAAATTTCATCTTTGGCAGTAAAGGGATGCGTTTTAAGCTTGATTTGAGGTCATATAAGCTGATTTCTTCAACTTACCCAATTGAATGGGACTATGATGGAGAGGCTTAATATTGTTACTGTAACTTGAAAGAACCTAAATGGACTTCATAGACTGATGAAAATCTAGGAAGAAGGTTTTATGGCTGTCAACTCTTTCTGGTAATTTTGGTACATTTTTATGTTGTTTTAGCTAAATATGTTCATATATTTCATTAACAAATTGTTGTTTTTTCTTTGATGGAAGAGTGAAAATGGTTGTGGATTTCATGAATGCCATGATCAAAGATTTTGTCCAAGAGCAAGACAAATTATTGTAGAGCTGAAAAATAGAGAGAAGATGATATATTGTCAAAGTAATCTATTGAAAGCTGAAGTGGCAGAGTTAAAAGAAAATGTAGTAGATGTTTTGTAAGCTGAAAGGATTGCAGAAAATTTGAAGTTGAAGAATGAGTTAGTTGCCACGAGGACTAGTAATGAAACACATTCAACAAAGTGTTGGAAATTTGTTGCTTGTTTAAGCTTGTGTTTAATAGTTTTTCTTATATTTGTTAGCTTAAATAATGAAGGCAATATAGCCAATAGTTGCAGCCTCACCTGCAAATGGTTTGATGTACTAGAACAATGCGTAAATGTAATTCACCGAAGCTGATGTTGGAAAGTGCAATTGTTAGATGTTTCAATATCCGCTGTATTACTAATTTGATGTTCTAGCCTAAACAGGTTTGATGTTGTATGTACTAGCCTAAACGTGATTGATGTACTAACCTAAAGATGTTTGATGTTTCAACATATGGTAAGGAAGATTAGTGACAAAATAGGATCTTTAGTCAATGGAGATGGAGTATTGGTTAGTAGTTAAAAGAAGTTAAAAGAGGAAGCAATTGACTACTCTACAAAATGTCATCCGTACTTTACTTCTAGTGATTAACACAATTGTTAAGTTGTTTTATAAGTCATTAAATTATTGATGAGGAGACAAAGATGTTTAATAGACCTATAATTCCAATTCTTTGTATAAACAATGTACATGTTTTACCATTCATGAATTTCAACGAAAAGGAAAAAACCTAACAGAAATGCAATTCACACTAATTGGTTTATGATATACTACATAAAATGGCTACTTGATGATCTGATCTCAAATCAAGACTAAACAATGAAAATAAAGGAGACCAACACTTTACTACAAAAAGCTTATCATCTCTTTCGGGCCACAGACTTTAAGTTTTCCCTTAAAATAAAAAACATTGCAGAGAATGTGACAATTCCAACAAAGCTTCCATCACCCTTGGTAACCCATTCATGAACTTTAACAAAAAGGAAAAACGTAAAAGAAATGCAATTCAAATTGAAATTGGTAGTCATTGCATCCATTGCTTAATAACATGTAAATGCCAATAAGATCCTTACAATCTATTGTTGTTCAGTACACAAACATCACAAATTGTTTGTTTCACTAACAATTAAATGTTAAGTTTACATTTTCTCCTTTCTCTTTGAAGATATAGTTTGACTTTTTTGGGTTGGATTCATATGCGTAGTAATAACTTCCTTTCTCTTTATTGATTTCTGCCCAATATTTTGTAGTCTCTGACTTCTCCTTCTAGGTTGTAGATACAATGCAAACATTGTTAAACTGTATGAATTAATTAATGTTTAGTAAGAATGCAAATATTTAACACTTACATTTAGCATCTGCAAATGTCGGACCCCGTTTCCGGAGCCCAACGGATTTGGGACATTAAAACCTTGACTGAACTCCTGAGGGATCATATGATTGACTTTTTCATACTAATTTCAACCTTAAAAGTTTAATTAAATTTAGAGTAAGACTCCATATTTTACGTTCCCAAGGATACTCAACTAATGGGGAAAGGAAATAAAAATAAAAATAAAAATAAAAATAAAAATAATAATAAAAATAAATTGGGCATGGAGTTACACGGTCCGTGTGACCTTACACGGTCTGACCGTGTAACTATCGG
>JAOSBM010000006.1:9074495-9088784 GCA_027568955.1 Erythroxylum tenue
TATCAGATATTTCATTAACTTTCTTAATAAGTGTGCATTCTTCTAAAACGACTCTTATTATGAATCGGAGGGAGTATGTTTTTTAAAAGATTTCCTTTTCCGTGTGTAAAAGTAACTACTCCTTCCTCCTGTCTTTCAAGCTCCAGAGTTTGTTTTTTTTGTCTTCTTGGCGATCACCTTCTTTAATGTCCCAGGTAAGACAGCACGAAAGAAAGTCATTAGCATTCAATTGGAGTTGCTTCAAAAAGTCAAAAGAAAACAGAAGCAGTAAATGCACTGGAAGAATAAAAGATTCTGCTAGGTTTTTTTTTTTGAAAAGAAGATTCTGCTAGGTTTGAATAACAATAGACACATATTCTCACTATTCATCATACGATTACTCAAAGTATAAGATGTAGAGACAAACGAAAAATTTACCTCCATTAAAGTTTCAGATTCAGTCAGTTTTAAGGCACTTGTTAACTCCAATTAATTGAAGTCCAGGTCACTGCCAAAACAATATATTTGTGTGTATAGAGGTACATGTTGTTAGTGATATAGTTTATCAGTTTATCTCATTTAAACCTCTTATCCTTATCATGTACATGATATACTTCTGTTTATGTTAAACTCTTCATTATCTTGTACATAGGTAGTTAGATAGATTCAAACTAGTTGTTTAGTGTTATCCAAAGTGATCTTGTACTTCTATATATACGTTACACTATTGTAATACAAGTAATTCATTCTTGCCTTTCTACAATCACATGGTATCAGAGCCATAAAATTGCCTTTTTTTCTTTTTAGTCATAAACCTGTCTTGTCAGTGACGCAGAGCCCAGAAACACCATTAACAAAACCATGCACCCCTCCGAAACACAGAATCAATTAGTCTTGACAAACCAGTCTGCTCCCATCCCCACCAATATCCATCATGCCTTTTCTGTCAAGTTAACCATCAAAAACTATTTATCCTGGAAAACTCAATTCTCTCCACTGTTAAACTACCAAAAGCTGAATGGGTTCGTTGATGGCACCTGTCCACCACCACCTAAAACTCTTCCGTCCTCCACCAATCCCTCTCAACCAGTCCCGAATCCTGCCTATGAAGAGTGGTTTAGCAAAGACCAGATGCTTCTTTCATGGCTTCTATCTTCTCTCACCGAGGAAGTCTTTCCCTATATCATCGGTCTTGATTCTTCTTTTGCTGTTTGGCAAGCGTTAGCTCACACGTTTGGCGCAGTCTCTCAAAACAGGCAACTGCAACTTAATATTGAGTTACAAGAACTCAAGAAAAATGATTTATCTGTTTCTGAATACCTTCACAAAGCCAAAAGCCTCTCTGACCAATTGAGTCTTGCGGGACGAACTCTCACAACTGCAGAGTTCAATGCCATTGTCTACCGTAACATTGGTAGTGAATATCATGGCATCATCACCACCCTCAACCTTCGACCTGAACCTGTCCCGTTTCATGAGTTATTTGGCCATCTTGTTGCCCATGAAGTTCTTGTCAATAATTCCCACGAAATTCCATCTGCTAATGTTGTAACCACATCAGTCTCTGCTCCTGTTTCTGGCCACTCTGCTCCTGCATCACGTCACTCCTCTGCTCCATCGTCAGCCACTACACAGAAGTCTTCTTCTACTTCTCATTCCAGGCGTTCCCGAGGTCCGTGCCAGATCTGTGGATTGCGTAACCATATAGCTGATAGGTGCAGGCGTCGTTATGCTGCTCCACCAAACCGAATGCCTCAAGCAAATCAAGTCTCTTACGGAGGCTTTTATCAGTCTCCACCTTCATATCCTACTGCTACATCTCAACCTCTTCCCTGGTTTCCAGACACGGCAGCTAACTATCATGTTACTCCAAACGTCTCAACTCTTCAGCATCCACAACCATACTCGGGTAATGATCAACTTCATGTTGGTAATGGCCAAGGGCTTCCAATTGTTAACACTGGTACTGCTTTTCTCCCTTCTATTAATGGTCCTTTAGCTTTAAAGCAAGTTTTGCACGTTCCGCACATTGTCAAGGATCTCCTATCTGTTCAGAAATTTACTGCTGATAACTCTTGTTTCTTTGAATTTTGGCCAACCCATTTTGTTATTAAGGACCAACGTACCAAGAAACCTCTTCTAGACGGCAAGAGTGAGCATGGAGTTTATGCTTTGCGCCCTACCTCCCTCAAATCGGCTCTGGCTAGTGAAGTTCCCTCTCTGCAAGATTGGCATTCCAAGTTAGGTCATCCCCACTTTCGGCTTGTCCACAAAATTATCAAAAATAATCAATTACCTTGTTCTAGTGTTATTCAAGATCCAAGTTCTTTTTGTTTTCAAGGAAAGTTATCTCGTGTTCCTTTAGCTAGGGTAGATCATACCAGTAGACAACCATTTGATATTGTTCATTCTGATGTTTGGGGCCCTGCTCCTGTTCTGTCCAATTTAGGCTATAGATATTTTGTTCTCTTTGTTGATGACTTTACACGTTTCACATGGATTTATTTTTTAAAACAGAAAAGCGATGTTTATTCTGTTTTTCTCTCCTTTGAGCAACTCATTTTGCGTCAATTCAACTCTAAAATAAAAGCCTTTCATTCTGATTGGGCTGGAGAATATCAAAAATTACATAAATATTTTTCCACTACTGGTATTATACATCGTATTGCTTGCCCTTATACTCATGAACAAAATGGAATTGCCGAACGCAAAATCTGTCATATTGTTGACACTGGTCTCACCTTACTTGCTCAATCTAATGTTCCCTTTAAATATTGGACTTTTTCTTTTTCGGTTGCTATTTCTTGCATTAATGTCCTTCCAACCAATGTCCTCCGAGATCAGTCCTCTTATTATCTTTTGTGCAAAACTGTTCCTGATTATAATTATATGCATCCTTTTGGTTGTGCCATCTATCCTCTTTTACGCCCCTATCATCCCAAATTTCATTTTCGAACTCAAAAGTGTGTTTATCTTGGAAAATCTTCTCACCATGCTGGATTTAATTGTCTAGATATTTCCTCTGGTCGCATCTTTATTTGTAGGTATGTCAAATTTGTTGATAATGATTTTCCCTTGCGTCTTGCCTCCCCATCCTCTTCCTCTCTTCCTCAAGGGATATCCTCTCCATGGCTTGTGCTCACTCCCGGCTCTCATTCAACCTTGTCGTCCAGCTCTATCTCTTCAGGTACGTCTTCTTCTTCTTCTTCTATCTCTCATCGCTCCTCCCCACCTCCCGTTCCATCTGATATCCCCAGCTTATATTTAATTGTTGACCTCCGCCATTTTCTCACCCATCAACCTTCCTCATCTTCCCCTACTCAAGATCGTTCCCATCATATGGTTCTTCGCCCTGCCACAATGGCCAAACGCCAAGCCTCCTCTGCTCAACTCCCTACCTCACCAAACTATCTGCAAATTGAACCTCACACTTATAGCCAGGCTAAACCTTTTTTAGAATAGAGAAAAGCAATGTCAGATGAAATTGTCGCCCTGCATGCTAACCATACTTGGACACTAGTTCCCCGTCCCCCTAGTACCAATGTCATTGGCAACAAATGGGTGTATCGTATCAAACGCCATGCTGATGGTACTATAGATCGCTATAAAGCTCGCCTTGTGGCGAAAGGGTTCAAGCAGCAAGATGGTATTGATTATTCTGAAACTTTCAGTCCTGTTGTTAAAACAACAACCATTCGCACGGTGCTTGCCCTTGTTGTTATGCATGGATGGCCGCTTCGTCAGTTGGATATCTCCAATGCCTTTTTGCATGGTTCTCTTAATCATGACATCTATATGGAACAACCAGTTGGTTTTCGAGATGCTACTAAGCCTACACATGTTTGTCATCTTCAAAAGTCCCTTTATGGTCTCAAGCAAGCCCCTCGTGCTTGGTTCCATCGTCTCCACAACTTCCTGTTGGGACTTGGCTTTGCCCCTTCAAAGGCTGACACCTCTCTTTTTATTCTCAATACTGCTACTGATAAGTTGTTTGTTCTTGTTTATGTCGATGACATTCTTGTAACAGGAACAAAGGATACTCATATACAGTGGTTCGTTACTCAACTCCAACATAATTTTCCAGCCAAAGATCTTGGCCCTCTTCATTATTTCTTGGGGGTTGAAGTTCATACTCATCCGCAAGGTCTCGTTTTGTCTCAACACAAATAAATTGCTGATCTGCTGGCTCGTACAAATATGACACATGCCAAACCTTGCAAAACACCTATGGCTGCTCGTCCGCCTCTCACCTAGGCCTCTAGTCCGCCTTTTGCTGATGCTGCTCTCTATCGTCAAGTTGTTGGTGCTCTTCAGTATTTAACACTTACTCGTCCAGATATTGCCTTTTCTGTAAATCGATTATGTCAATTCATGCACAATCCTAATGAGGATCATTGGAAAGCAGCAAAACGCTTACTTCGATATCTGAAGTACACGAGTTCTGATGGTCTCCTCTTCTCCAAGAACTCCTCCACTACTTTGCAATGTTTTACTGATAGTGATTGGGGTGGGTGTCCCGATGATCGACGCTCCACGAATGGTTATGCCATTTACCTTGGCAATAATCTCATCTCTTGGGCGTCCAAGAAACAACCTACAATCGCTCGATCGTCCACTGAGAGTGAATACAAAGCATTAGCTAATTCTGCTGCTGAAGTGGTGTGGCTCACTTCGTTACTTGGTGAGCTTGGCTTCACGCCTGCAACTCCACCCATCTTGTGGTGTGACAATATTGGGGCAATTTACCTAAGTAAGAATCCAGTTTTCCATGCTCGAACTAAGCATGTGGAGTTAGATTACCATTTTGTTCGTGAATTAGTCTCTCAGCAGAAACTTCAAATTCAGTTTCTTAAGGGTTCCGATCAAACTGCTGATATTCTTACTAAACCATTGGGGACTGCATTATTTGATCGTCATAAATCCAAGCTGCGACTTCTCTCCGTTTCGTCATCTGCTTGAGGGGGGCTGTTAGTGATATAGTTTATCAGTTTATCTCATTTAAACCTCTTATCCTTATCATGTACATGATATACTTCTGTTTATGTTAAACTCTTCATTATCTTGTACATAGGTAGTTAGATAGATTCAAACTAGTTGTTTAGTGTTATCCAAAGTGATCTTGTACTTCTATATATACGTTACACTATTGTAATACAAGTAATTCATTCTTGCCTTTCTACAATCACACATGTATGCTCTTCTTTGCAAGATTCTCTGCACACATGCGTGAGCTTACATGCAGCCTAACAACATCCTCATCTGTGGGTTCGGTTAATGCCTTCTGCGGTAGATTCACTATCTATTTTAATTGGGTACATCCAGTATGGTTACGTAACTCTATTATCACAAACTTTAATAGGCCATTGCTTGTTGTAAAGCTGGCACGTACACGGGTGTCCTGTCACTCCAGCACATATATATCCAGTTCTGCCTATAAGATTACCTCCATTGTCCGATTTATTTCATTGTTGGTGAAATGGTATCCTGTCACAAGCATCCCCTTCTACAGAACTTAATTAATAGGAATTGAATTCGATTCGTAGTCTCCCTAGTTTGCAGTGACAAGTCAAAACCTAGGATCTATTCTCTTTCTGGAAAGGAAGTTAGAAAAGTTATCCCTATTGCAAGTAAATTTTCTTATCCTGGTTGATTCCATATATATATGTTGCTCCATTCATTTTCCGACGTAATTTATACAAAGTAGGCTATTATCAATGATGATTATTTATAAAGCAATCTAATTTTAACAAATAATAGAAATCATGTGGATTGGATTTGGGGATGCTAAAAATTTCAAATCTTCTGATTTGATTAAAAAAAACGAAGTTAAAATATTAAAGCGATTTAATATTTTATAAGAATAGTTGTTAAAAGCTCACAACTCAAGCATTTAATTAAGTTCCTCTGAAATGAAGAATCTTATTGTATTGTGATATTATCAAACATATATGTTGATTAGGGTTTTCTTATATGAATTTTAACATCCATTCTTTAAAAATATTTATGTCAAACGATTCCTAATAATGTATAGGCGGTGGGAATCTGGCAATCAAATAGTTAGTAAGATTTGCATTTAAATGTGGATTAGATTCTGATTTTGAGGATGTGAAAGATATAAAAATAATGAGTATAATTTCGGGGAAAAAGGTATATATCCAATTTCCTAATCCATCCGTAACTTCCAGAAATAAATAACAAGATCTGAAATCTCCTGCCCTTACCTGCAGGTTGAAACATGCATTAATTAGCTGTGGATACGTATAATGATGTGGGGTTGTTTCAACTTTCAAGTAAGGAACAAAATAATAACTAGGACGATGATTACCCCGGGCACCTGCGATCTTATAATAAGTTAAGAGAGAGATAGATACTGGAAAGAAAGACTGTGACTTGCATGTTCCTTAAGTATGGGTGTATTTGAGTGGTTACATTACATGCATGCATGTCGATAATGAAAGTACAGTTTCGTGGCTTGGAATGGATTGGATTTCTCTTGGGTTCAGCATATATATATATATATATATATATACATATGTATATACATATAGACATCCTCAAGTAAGCGCGCAGTTTACATAATATGGGACAGAAATTCTTGGATTCAGAGCCTTTCAGCCACCCAAATGACAAGAGGGTATGAGATTCTGATAACCTTTTTCTTTTGTTCCCAGAAGAGCTCATGAGCAACACAATTAGCTATAGACAACACGGTGTTTATTACAATCTAAAATCTAATTTTTGTTCGTGCTTCACTTGATGCTTTTCATAAAGAAAATGCTTAGACGAAACAATAAATTAAAGGAAAGTAGATTTTCTCTTTATTAATTTGTGGTGATAATAAACTTGTTAGCTAATGTATTTATGTATGAATGTTCGGATTGATTTCATAAATTGTTGTATACGATATATCAGAAATCAGAACTACTAATTTACTGCTACTGAAATCGCTCTCGAGACTTTCGTGTTCAATTTCTCACCTATCTATTCAAAGTTAGGAGAGGCTTTCATTTAACACGAGGCTTCTTGTAGTCAAAATAATGGTCCACAAATTAGTACTTGTGGGCATGATGTCCAATTAAGAGAGTTAAAATGACATTTGATTTGAAGACATCTATTTAAATTAGCCAATTAGGTCAAGGTTGATAAAAATTAGCCAATTAGGCAACATTTGTAGACATCTATTTAAAAAATTCCGTAAACATAATGGATTGACCACAAACATTGCACCAGATGATCTTTTTTCGTTTCCCTTTACTTAGCTAACATTCAAACCAAGGTTTAAGAGGAAAGACGATTATTTTAAGGCTGATTGTTGATTTAAATTTGTATATTAATTAACTGCGTCATCTTTTTCTTTTCCAGTTACAGCAAGGACTAAGAAGCAACAAGCAAGTAGGTAGCTGATACAGGAGGTGATGTAGGGGAAGAAAAAAAAAGGGTTAAGATTTGAAAAAGAGGAGGAGAACGTGTAAGAAGTGAAAACATGTCTGCCACCGACCGCGAATGTGTCTGAATTAACAAAGACAAGAGAGTACAAATGTATTAAATAATCCCTGCAACTAAACCAAAGCGCATGAAAACAGATATTTCTTAGACACCTGCTGTTACTCTTGTACCAATTAATCTTGTCCATAAATTCTACCTAAATGTGTGCAGATAAGATTTAATATAACAAGTAAAAACTGGTTAATCGAACAAAAATCTATCCCAAGATTTTGGTACAATGCAAATAAATGGTCGAGTTTAGTAAGGCATTTAGGTTTTCATTAGGGAATTGCAATGGTATCGGCTTTCTCCTTCTGCAAATGCCTCCTTTTTTTCCCCCAAATTATTCAAGCTGAATTTGATTCAGATATGGAAGTCTATTGTTATTTTAGAGTCTCTTCCTTTAACCCCTATCCCGGCCAAAATCAAAGGGAAAATAGGGTATGATTCACTTTTCTCTCTTTTTGACCAAAACTTAACATTAGTTGGTGATGGGAGCAGAAATAATGGGGGAAAGATTCCGGGAGCTAGAAAGATGACAACGACACAGACTCGTGCTGATGCGTCTGAGTCTGAGCGATCAGACACTAGAAGGTCCCAACTCCAACAGAGACGTATCTCCACAGCTTGCATCCGGACAGCTGGTCTAGTGTAGGGGCTGCTTCGACCTCTCCCACGCTTACACTTTGAAGTTTGACACTTTGACCTGACCTCTCCAGTAAAAGTTAACCGGCTTATCTTACTTTTTATCCTTCACACCCATTCACCATCTTGCCCTCATAATTTCTCAGAAATAACATGAACCCGTCGTACAAGATCTGGTGTTTGTGCTCGAATTCCAAACATTCACATTATTAGCGATATAAAAGATAAGTTATTTCATTCTACAATAAATTATTGTATATCAAAATTTTCTGAAAAAATTTTTCCTCTGAAAAATTCCTAGAAAAGAATAGACGTGCCAAAGAATATATTATTTTATCATATTTATTAGTCTAATATGAGAACAAATTAAGCTTTTTATTACATTTTTATTATGTAATAATATTTTTTTGAAAATTATTGTGTAATAATATTAATAAACAAATTATATTTTTTTCAATCTTGTTTATAATTCATAATGGTTAACATATTGAATACTTAATTTGACTTATTTTTATAACCAATCACAATTAATAACTCAACCCTGGACACTAAATTTAGGATTTTGATATAATAAAATTATTAACTAACACTAATATTGAGATAAAACATCAAAACTCAATCACTGAAACTAAAGAGCCAACATCTACTTTCAGGGAATGATATGAAAAAAATAATTATTTAATATTAATAATAAAAAAAATCAACTACAACAATATCTACTTTAAATCTCACGTGAAATGTGGAGTCTAGAGAAATTCAGTAATACGCAGCTTTATCTATATTTGATAGAAAGGTTGTTTTCAATAAATCTAAACATTGGTACTTCTCCCGTTGCCTCTAAAAAATTTCATATAAAAATAATAAAAATTTGCTCCTGTTAATTTAATTAAGTAATATAAGAGTATTTTAAATATTTTACCCCCACACTAAAAAAATCAATAATATAAGAATATTTTAAATATTTTACCCCCACACTAAAAAAATCAATAATATAAGAGTATTTTAAATATTTTGCCCCCACTCAAAAAAATTTATGGATCTGTCCCTGAAGAGAAGTACAATGTAATTAAAATATTAAGGTTATCTATAAAGCGAAAGACTAAGAGGAATATATTTACAGGATTTAAGAAAATAATAAAAGCCTCTCTATGTAAGATTCATTACCTCTATCTTAATACGTTAAAGTGTTCTATTATAGATCATGTTCACACTAAATTCGTTAATCACTTCAATATAATTCTTCTGAAGCCTTCTTTTTTTCTTATTATAGTCTCTAAATATTATTTTATAGTATCTTCTCATTTAAAATTAGGACGTCACTTTTTAACATGTCCTTCAAACTCTTGTTTCTTTTAATTTATCATTAATACTAAGAATATACGCTTATTTAATTAGTCAGCACTATACCTCATATAGCATAATCGACTTAATCTCTAAACTATAGAAAATAGAAAATCAATTAGATTATAAAATTAAACAAAATTTTAATTTATGAATAATAAAATAATAACAAATCTTTATAATTTTACTTAGTAAAGATAATAAAAAATAATTATTAAATATAAGTATATATAATAATCAATAAATTATCTTATTAATATTATTAATCAATTAATAAATAGGTAAAAATAATAAATATAAAGAATTACTAGAAATAATGCCACGTCCCCCCAGTACTGTTTTTTACCTAACATTGCTCAATTATGGTAGTTATTAGAAAAGAGTCTAATGGATCGAATCTGATATTTAATTCCAATATGTATCCCAAGATATGTAGAAAAAGAAACAAGGGGGCAGAGCAGAGGAAAGGGAGGACAACAAAAGGTTGATAAAGAAGGGAAGAGAGGTAAGAGTCACAACTTTCACTGCTTTTCATGTATTTGACCCTTCCAGTCAGTCATCCTCTGCCCTGCCTTTCCCTGTGAAAAGCCAAGGCCCCATTTCTATATTACGACTCGCTGCACAGATAGTTGCCCATTTCTATAGATACAGAATCAAGGATTACATAGAGACATAGAAAAAGGTCTAATCTCGTGCAATACTATACTGCAAGTTAATTCAAATCTTTTTCCTTTTTCTTCAAAATCTGACATCAACTAAATTCCATTAATCACCCATCTTTTCTTTTTTTCTCGTCACTATAAGCTGCTGTACACTTTCTTATTCCAAGACATCATTCCCTCACCGTTTCGAATCATCTCTCTGGGAAGTAATTCCCCTGTTCCCTATACCCTATCTGTCAAATCTTCACAAATTCAAAAACAAAAGCTCTAAATTGCTAATAATTAATTTTAAAAAACTGAAGAATTCCAATTCTATCCCCATCCCCGTTGATGAATATACAGGTGTACCCCCCTTCCGCCTTTCCCAAAGATATGGCCATCTTCAAAATTCAGCCATCATTCGGAGACATACCCTAAAAAACACTTGGCTCAGATCTCCGACCACCACCAGCTGTCTCTCCAAGACCAGAAATCTTTTGAACCATGAACCAGGAACGACTTAGTTCCTCAGCATGACTAATCTCAGATACGAGCTATGTCATCACATTTTGATTGATGCAACAGCGTGGAATTCATTCTCACTACCACCTGTCTTCAATAAATATTCTTCCGATGAAATCACGGAATCTTTTAGAGTAGAGTTTTGGGTCCACAGCGGAGATGGAGGTAGGATCAACTTGTAAGGATTTGTATGCATGTTCCAATTTCTTGCTGATATCATAGTCCTGTAAGATATCGATGATTCCAAAATAAAGGACTACTTCATGGACGTCACCAGAAGGGGTCAAGTAGCTATACTGATCAAAGTCACTTCTCCTCGCAATCCTCTCTGCTCTTGCTGGCATATTTGAGCCTAACCTTATCAGAGGCTTCCTGTGAGAAAAAAAAAGATGGAAGGAACCAAGCAAGCAAATATTTAGCAAACGATGTCCTCATCTTTGGAAAGACTACAACATTGTGAAAGCATTGTTTTTAAGATACATTTCTATCATTCAAGATAGGTATCAACCTAGTGACCAGGGTAAAAAGAACTTGATCAAAGAACTAAAATAACCTAGCTGGCAAAGATCAAACCAAGAATGAGAGTAAAGCCAGGTCTTATTATCATCAACAAAAACTTGTCGCCTACAGACCTACCCCAACCATATATGATAAAAAGCCAAAGCCACCAGTAACTCCATTGGACATGATCATAATCAATAACAGAATTATTGGTATTCAGTTAGTCAAACAAATCCCTGGGTCAAATTACCCATACAGCAGTATTAACTGAAAAGATGAGAACATACTGGCCAGCTTGAACTCTATCCATGTCTTGTAACTCTGCCTCAAGGAAACGACATCCTCGCATAAATTTCTCACTTTGATACGAGTCCTTTTTCCCTGCAGAATGGCAAAAATGTTATCAGCTTGCATGCCATAGAAACTAATCTAGAAACTGATACAAATCTGAAAATCCTTTCTATGATGATATAGGGTGACTTACCAGTCCGCAAAAGGAACGGTGACAACCCCATTTTATCACAAGTATTGTCATCACGGAAGTGGAGACCAACCAAGAGACTGTAATCCATGATTCTCTCAGCTTCCAAAAATTCACAATCTCGATCAATTTGCCTGCCCATTCATTGTAGATGTTACATCATATTTGTGAGCTAAAAAACTGAATTTCCAGCCAGATAGAAATCATACAGCACAAACATACAAGATTCCTATAAACTTACTTGATGAGCTCTTGATACCAATTTTGTTGGAGACGAAACACAAAATTCAGATCCAGGTCCTTGAGAGTAGTGGTTTCATCAATCTCACCCTCAAGCTTATCTGTGGTACGGCCATATGAGGATCCTTTTAGGTCAAATCTTCTGTGCATTCTGTAGTCTGAGCAGAACAAATTGCCCATAACAACGAAGCGTGTCTGGTTCCAAGAACATGAGATATGATCAGAAAAGGGAGGAAGTCCAACCCTTGGAGAAGCATGCTGAATTAACCTCACACATACCTTCTGTCCACCAATGGGTTTAACACAATGTACGCCGAAAAATTTTGTCACAAGGGAGTTTTCATAACGACGAACATGTTGGTAATAACTTGGAAGCATCTTAAGGAGCACCTAAACACAGATACAAAGACTTCAGAACCAAAATTTCTGCCAACTTATGACTTGAAAGCAGTAACTAAAAGTAGAGTGGAAGCCAAGCAACAGCAATTAACCAACTGCTAATAATCCCAAGAATTTCAAATTGAAAACTATTCACTAGTCATGCATTTGGGCGACTAACCTTGACTTCTGATTTCTTCACTGTTTTGATCATGAATCTATCATCCTGAGTAAGATAAAAGAAACTTCCACTCTTCCCTGGGGAAGAAAGCTCTCTGAGGGCATCATTCCCACAAATAGCTAGCATGTAATCAGCTGTGTCTACTTGGAATAGGTCCCTCAAATTCCTGATATGTTATAGAGAAAGGAAACAACAAAGAATATCATCACACCACCTTTCGATTAAAGATAAAGACCCAACACGGAAAGTTTAACAATTCAACACCGAGACAGTACTGACAAACCAAATGCACACCCGTAACCCATTTACACTGAACACAAAGAAAAACCATATCCAGAAGAATAAATTCGTACTGTCATAGTAACTTACAATCCAAAAGGTGAATCAAACAAATTCGTGTAAAGCAGTACCTGAATACCATGGGACAGTAATCCTTCCACCGAAATTCCACTGACTGATGAGGAGGCGTAATCTTCGATCCTTCAGGCGGAAACCTGGTCCAGAACTTCTCCTTGGGATCAAAATCACTCGGTTTCAGTTCTCTAGTAATCTGGGCAAGCCTACCAACAGAGTACCTAGATTGTCACATAACACAGAATTAGAAAACAGCTCCTAAAACAACACAGAGCTATACAAAAGGTAGAACTAAAAGATAAATACTCCAACCATCACAAACGTAAACCACCTTATTCCCAATTGCAAATTAAGCATCAAAACGTAATTCTTGTGCCCTTTAGAAATAGTCTGTCCAGGCTTCTTCACTTCCCCACCATTAAAACAACAAGGCCCCCTTCTAAACTGCTTAATCCCGTCTCGATTCAACCCTTCTCTATAAATCTTCGAAGCCTCCACAGTATCAATTATATCACATGTAATATCCCCAGCCTCACCATCACTCTCCCATATACAAATCCTCGGAAAACTAATATTACTCCCTCTCGCCGTATCAACCGAAGACCGCTTCCTCTGCGCCCCAGCCGAGGAAACCAAATCACTTTCCTTACCCTTCAAACAATGCTCTTTCCCATTACCAGGATAAAAGGTTCCATTCCATTTCTGGGTCTTCACATCCTTGCTATTACTCCAACTCCCAATATAAAAACTTCCATCAGGCCATGTAAAAACCCCATCCCCTTTTGGCACTCCATTTTCCCATTGTCCGTCGTACCGATTTCCATTAGTCCATATCAAAGCCCCTCTACCCGATATCACGCTGTTTTTCCACACTCCGACGTACTCATTTCCACTCTTCCAAACATATCTCCCCTGTCCATCTTGAAGATTCTTCTTCCAATACCCTTCGTACATGTCTCCATTAGCGTAATGCTTTTGCCCGTACCCGTGTTTGCGATCAGAGCTCCATGAACCCCGGTAAGTGTCCCCGTCGGGTCCAATAAAAGTACCGATTCCTTCCATACGACCCGACTTAAATTCCCCTTCAAATGTCGCGCCCGACGGCCACGAGAACCTCCCTTTCCCCGACGCCTTCCCTCTCCTCCACTCCCCCTCGTACATGCAACCGTCCGTCCACAGATACTTTCCTGATCCGTGAGGCGCGTTGCTTGAGAGAGGCCCGATGTAGAGATCCCCGTTTGGGAGAAGCTTCTCTACGGAGGTAGTTCTGTTGCTGGAGACGATTACAGGGTGGCGGTTTTCGTCAAAGCTGCCGACAGCGATGGTGGTGGTCGGAGTTACTCGCCGGTGTGCGGAAGATGATCGGGTCCGGTTAACGACTTTGGGTTGCGAAGGCAGCTGAGCCGGGACTGGTGACGGTTGTTTTGCGATCTCTTTCTCCGTAGTCGTCACTAAAACCACTACCTTGTTGTTGTCTACCTTATCATCTTGTCCGGACCTCTTCTTCTTGGTGCAGGAAACGACATCGTTTGGCTCATCTA
>JAOSBM010000006.1:9121789-9141682 GCA_027568955.1 Erythroxylum tenue
TGTGGGGGCGAGGTACGAAATGAGATGCCATTTGTGGAAAGGTAGGAAGATAGGGCAATATATTCACCACCATTGTCAGTGTAGAGGGTTTTGATTGTGGTGTCAAAGAATTTCTCCACAATAGCCTTGAATCGAATGAATATGTCATGAACTTCAGATTTGCGTGTTAGACAGTATAACCAAGTATATTTGGTGTAGTGATCGACAAAAATGACATAATATTTGAAACCCTCGTTAGAGAATGTAGGGGATGTCCATACATCCGAGAAGATGATGTCTAGTGGTCTAGTAGAAACTAAAGTGGACTGAGAAAAGGGCAGTTTATGACTTTTATTTGATAAACAAGCATTACAATGAGTACTTGTTGAATTTGAAATAGACTGGAGTTTATTGGAAGCTAAAATGTGATGAACTATTGGTTTTGCAGGGTGCCCTAGTCTAGAATGCCAATCAGGGAGAGATGGTGAAGTTGTGGCGAAGGCTTGGATAGGAGAGGGATCGACTGGCCATTCGTAAACTCCATCTTTAGGTGCGCCCCTGAGTATTGGATTCCCGCTCATCAGTTCCTTCACAAGAAAAGAAAATGGTGAGAATTCAATAGACACATTATTGGAGGCACAAAATTGATACACCGAAATCAAATTCTTCTGCATGTGAGGTACATATAAAACATTGTCGAGTTTTAAAGTTCTGTCGAAGGCTTTGATTGTACCACTTCCTGTGTGACTTATCTGGAGACCTGTGCCATCGCCAATCATGATATCTTCATTGCCAGTATAGGGTTGGTGCAGGGATAGGTTCTGCAAATCAGTGGTAACGTGGTGCGAGGCACCAGAGTCAAGGAGCCATGGAGCTTGGTTGGGAGTAGCGGAGGATGCAGCATAGTTAGCTCTCGGTGGTGCTTGAGGCTGACTAGAAGCAATAGGGACAATCCGAAAAGATGGACATCTCTTGGCTGGGTGGCCATGAACCCCGCAAATCTGGCATTTCCCAAGGTAAGGACGTGGCTGATACTGAGAGCCACTTGAATTGGTCATGATTGTCGGATTCCAATGAGATCCGTGTGAATGCCAATTATTATACTGTTGGGGCTGCATCGGATTGTGAGGAGGACGATATTGGTTTGGGTGTCCAGGGTGACGCCAATGAGTACCTGAGTGAAGGGAGGTGCGTCCTCTGCCAGGGGTACGATGCGCATAGTGTGCCGTGACTGGAACGGGAGCCGATTGAGTAGAAAGCAGTTCTGCCTCAGCAGTGATCAATCGCTCATGGAGCTCATCAAAGGTGGTAGTAAAATCTCTGCTATTGACCTGACGTTTTACCTCATTGTAGGAATCATCTAGGCCTTCAAAAACTCTGTCAGTGATGTCTTCTGGGTCCATGGGAACTCCCAGAAAAGCCAGTTCATCAGTCTTCACTTTGATGGCTTGCATATACTCCGTGATCGACATCGAACCTTTGGTAAGTCGTTTAAGTTGTGCTTTGACTTGTTTCTGTTTGCCACGAGAAGCTTGAGCATATGTTTTGGCAAGTATATCCCAAGCCTCTTTGGAGGTATTGGCAGTGCCAATAAAGGGTATAAGGGTGGGTGTTAGGGAACCAATGATTGCATTGAGGATCAATTGATCCTGTCGGATCCATAAAGGATAGGCTGGATTTGAGGTAGTTGTATTGTTTGTGGTTATTGTGGCAGGAGGGCAGGGTTTGGTGCCATTGATGTATCCCATCAGATCATAACCTAAGAGTAAACTATTGAATTGCATTTTCCAGGCAAAATAGTTGCTCGAATTGAGCTTTAATGGAGCTTGTGCAGCAGCGTTGAGGGTGATGATAGTGGACTCATTGGGGGCTGAAGTAGTGGGGAGAGAGGCGGCCATTGGGATCGAAAAAGAAACGACGTTAGTCGGAAGCTCTGATACCATATAATATGTATAGTATTTTGGGAGAATGAATCGATTTTATTCACTGTCTTGCTGTACATTTATATTGATAAATAGACAATTTGAATTGAATGTGTTATCTACAGTTTAGCCCTGAATATCTGCACTTTGATATTGTAACTGATTTAGCCTATTTGTTGCCGATATTGTGGGATCTCTTTTGACTTGATAAGTTAGACTGTTGGGCTGCATTAGGTGATATGGGCTGCTCCTTATAGTTTGGTCGATTCATGTCCGTTAAACTGACATCCGCTGGAAAGATTATGATTTTTGACACTGTTAGAAGTAGAATCAAACTTTGTGGTCTTCATGAAAGTTGTAGCTATTGACGTCTACTTTCTAATGGTCCAAAAACAAAATCAATCCGACATTTGTGGTGAAAGTTATGGCATTCGCGCCAAGAGATGTTCAAATCGATTTAGGGTTTAAACATGGTTTACTCTTTTGAGCATAACACCCTCATCTGACCTCCAATTGAAGTCATTCTTAGACCAATGGATTCCTAAGACATGTATCTATCTCTCCATGAAAATTTGTATCATTTGGAGTTGTTGTGAGAGAGTTTGCATTAGAACAAGTGAGAGGTCGGTTAGGAGAGCATGATTAGGGTTGGAACACCCTTTAGCTTTTTAAGCATATCTTGAGCCGTAGAGCTCCGATTGAGGTGATTCTTGAATCAAAATAAACAAGAGACATAGAGCTATGTTTTATATGAAGAAGTCAAATTGAAATTCAGATTTAAAGCTTTCCAAATTCTGTTCGCAAACAAGAGGAATGAATTTGAGCATGGTGTCTGTTTAGTGTGAGCACACCATTGAACAGATTGTGAGCAAATTTTTTGGATGTTTTAAGAATGAAGATGAATTGGTAATGTCTAATAAGGGTTAAATGAAAAAAAAAACCCTTCAAGGTGATAGGCACGCGCTCATGTTTTCGCAAGAAAGCTGGGTTCCGGAAATGGGATCCAACAAAAAGAGTGTTTACTGCATTGCTAAAGACTTTTATTGAAAGGTATGAAAACCTTAGTTCAATCCTTTGTACAACAGTGCTTTGTTTATTAAAAACACAAATTGGAACATTTGAACCCAGCTAGACTTCTATAACCCTTACTAATTCCTTTATAAATTTCGTCAGATATTTCCATGGATTTCATTGAAGGGCTACCTACTTCCTAAAGTAAAAATGTGCTATTGGTGGTTGTGGATTATTTCTCCAAATATGCCCATCTCATCCCTCTCTCTCATCCTTATAATGTTGTAAGTGTTGCCCGTCTCTTTTTTGACAATATTTTCAAGCTCCATGGTTTACCTGAATCAATTGTTACTTATTGGGATGTGACTTTTACAAGCTCCTTTTGGATTGAGTTGTTCCATTTAAGTGGTTCAAATTTGGCTTTCAGTTCTCCCTACTACCCACAAAGTGATGGTCAGACGGAGATTGGAACAATTGAAATGTACTTACATTGCTTTACTAGTGATCGACCTCGTTGCTGGTTTCAATGATTACCATGGGTTGAATATTGTTACAATACCAACTATCATTCTTCCTTAAAAGCTACACCTTTTGAAGTGGTTTATGGTCGTTCTCATCCAACTATGCTTTCTTCTATTCTTGGGTTAGCCAAATTGGAAGCAGTCGATCAAGAGTTAAAAACAAGAGATTTGGTGCTAAAAGATCTTAGAGATTACCTTCTTCAAGCTCAAAATTCCATGAAGATAGCCTATGATGCCAAGCATTAGGATGTCCAATATCAAGTTGGCGATATGATCTTTCTTAAACTCCATCCTTACAGACTACTTAGTCTTACATCACACAGGTACACCAAACTCTGTCCTCAATATTATGGCCCCTTTCAAGTCATGGACAAAATTGGAACTATGTCTTATAAATTGAATCTCCTACCTTCTTCTAAATTACACCCCATTTTTATGGCTTCTGTTTGAAACCATTCTATGGTAACTCTGTTATGGTTGAACATGTCCTTCCCTCTATTTTAAAAGGAGAAATCCTGTAACATCCCGTCCCCATATTAAGGGTTAAGACCCGAGATTTCCAAGTGATTAAGTGCTTTAGCACGCCACCCTCGCGGTGCACGGACTCGGATATCACCATTGATGTCAGGTTCGGGTCTTGCGGGAGTGGGGTGCTACAAATCCACCTCAATCCCCAAGTTGTTTTAAATCATAACACATTTAAAGGCCAGCCTCATGCTTTGATCCATTGGAAAGGCCTTTCACTAACTGAAGCTTTATGGGAAGACGTTTCCTCTTTATGCGTTCGTTTTCCTTCATTAACTCTTGAGGGCAAGTACAATTTTGATAGGGGTAGTAATGTTATAAGCAACAGTAATAATTAAGTGGACAAGGTGGGCAGGTTATTCAAGGGAAAGGTATATTAGAGGCGTAATCTAAAGATGAGGAACTAGTTGAAGTTTGAAGTAGTCTTAGTCTAGTAGCCTGATACGAGTATGTACATGGGGGGGGGGGGGGGGGGGGGGGTTGTATACGTGGGTGAATAAACTGAATGAGTTGTTATTTTTTTACGTAGTAGTGTTGCAGTTTGTTGTTATGAGACGTGGGTGTGTAGATTGCATGAATTTATTATCTCTTTACGTAGTCTTGTCACTTTGTCACGTCTAATCCTTTTTTGCATTATTTTAAGAAATGGGTGTAGTCTTTAGATGTGGGTGTAGGGATAGCAATGGGCCGGGTCGGGCCGGGCTTGGGCCACCTATGGCTTGGCCTAGTCGAGCCACAGACAGCCCATCGGGTCGGGGTTGACACGAAAAATTTAATAAATTGTTTTTATATTTTTATTTTAACAACATTTTAAAATTGTAGTTACATTTGTTTAAATTCTTAAATTATTTTATTAAAACTACAATACATTTCATAAATACTTTTGATAATTTGATAACTTTTTATAAATTTATTACGTTTATTAAATAAGTTATAAACATATACAAATACATATATGTTTTTTATAAACATAGACATATATGATTGAATTCTTAAATTATTGTTAATCCTAAATATCATTTTCAAAAGAATATAAAAGTAATTGAGTTATACAAACATATATTGATATAGCTATTATATTGAAAATAGGCAATAAATATTATTTTATTAAAACTATAATACATTTCATAAATATTTTTGATAAGTTTTTATAAATTATTATGTTTATTAAATAAGTTATAAACATATACAAATAAATATATGTTTTTATAAACATATACACATATGACTGAATTCTTGAATTATTGTTAATACTAAATATCATTTTCAAAAAAAATATAAAAGTAATTGAGTTATACAAACATACATTGATATAGCTATTATATTGAAAATGGCTATTATTCTATTAAAACTATAATACATTTCATAAATACTTTTGATAATTTGATAATTTTTTGTAAATTATTATGTTTATTGAGTAAGTTATAAACATATACAAATACATATATGTTTTTATAAACATATACATATATGACTGAATTCTTAAATTATAGTTAATCCTAAATATCATTTTCAAAAGAATATAAAAGTAATTGAGTTATAAAAACTTATACTGATATAATATGTAGCTTTGATATATTTAAAGGGATTAACAGAATCATTATAATATGTAGCTATGATAATATTGTTAGAATTATTCCCTACAAAAAAGTGAATTTAATTTCAATTTTTTAATTTTATTATAACAATTAATTATAATGAAAATGTTATAAAAATACAAATTAAAAAGTGCTAAAGTTGAAATTAGAACTTAGGTCTTAGCACCGAACCTCTATAAAAACAGTGTTTATTTTTCTTCCCTACTCTTTACATCTAATTTTGTTTAAATTGTTTTGTGTGTACTAACTTCTGATTTTTTGTAGAGATCTATTCAACCCCCCTTCTAGATCGTTTACAAGAATCCGTATCCCTTGGTCTCATAAACACCTCAACATATGGGATTGTCTGTAGCGCCCGAATAGTGTAAAAAAGGGATGAATGAGTGAATATAGGTTGCTGCCATTTTATGGCTAATTGTTTAAGTGAAGGTCTTGATTAAATTGTGGGCGATTTATTGACTAAATTGGATGCTTATTGGTGTAGAAGTGGTATTGAAATGATAGGATTTGGTCTAGGTGTAAAAGCTGGAAAATTGAATTTGTACATGGTTCAATGTTAATTTGACCCTTTTGCTATTCATTTGTGTATAACTTCTTCATCCGACCCCTGATTGACTTGATTTTTGAGGCGTCAGATTTGTGAGCCATTTTTCCAGATGGGCTGAGATCAGTGAAAATCCCTCGACAAACCTCCGATAATAACCGGCCAATCCTAGAAAGCTCCAAATCTCTGAACATTCCTTGGAGCTTCCCACTCCATCACTGCCTCTATTTTCTTCAAATCTACCTGGATACCATCTTGATGCGCCATAGGCGTCCCATATCAACTGGAGAGGAGAACGAAGCATGCCTTATAAGGATGTAGAAACCTCTCCCTTGCAGACGCGTTTTCTATGCCCTAAAGCACCGGATCCCATTAGAACTCCGAAGTTAAACGTGCTAGGGTCAGAGCAGTACCAGGATGGGTGACCTCCTGGGAAGTCCTGTGGAAAATTTTCATCCCTTCCCTACGGGTCATAAGGGGAAAAGCAAAACCGTGCGGGCACGAAGCCCTAGAGGCTGAGGCCCAAAGAGGACTGCTGTCAGTGGGCGATCAGGGAGTAACATTACGGTGCAGCAGAGTCGAGGTGGTGGATCTGGATAAAGGGGCCGAGATAGAGGCAGAGGTAGGCTGCTCCGGTCGCAACTGTCCTTATCTGATCATGCATTCATGAATGAAATACATATGTGACAATTAAGCAGTATATAGCTTCTCTACTGGAGCTTGGTGCTCAGCCTTAACTTGCTGGCACGTCATACACTTGGATACATACTCTGCCACCTGTTTCTTCATACCAGGCCACCAAAAATGTTGTTTTAGAGTGTTATACATCTTGGTAGTACTAGGATGCATGCATGTGTATGAATGAACCTACCAAGAAAATTTTAAACACTCATAACCCGTTCCAAATTACAATTCTACCCTTCCCATCGGTGATGGGATTTGACATTGTCGACTTTAAAATCTTCGAGGTTGAATTCCATCTGGTCGGACAATCCAAAACCAACTTCTTTGAACTCGGAATGCATAAAATTTATGCAGTATCCTCAAAATGTTCAACCCTTTTGGAAGTTGCACTTTAATATAGAACACTATTCTGAATACAGTCTATTGCTTCCCTTATCATCTCCAACCCATCATTTACAATCAAGCTAAGAATATCCGCAAAACAACACATATGAAATAACCTACTTCCAACCAATAAGCTTCCCATCCGCATTTTACTCTTCAACTTTTCAATTATAGCATCATTTGTGCTACAATTGCCAACTATGATTGTGGATATTTTGTTGTCGATGTTAACATCCATTAAACATTCTCTCAACACGGTTGCCAATCTCTCACTTGTATGTGGTGTCGGCATATAAATGAACTTATCATATGCAAATATTACCAACATCAATCATAAATTCATAACATAATGAAAAAGTCAATGATAATAATATTAAAGAATATAAATTACCTCAAAATTATACTATATAACGTCTAATCATTATTAACATAATGTGCCATCATCGCCATATAACCCTTCCTTTAGTTATTGGCTGTCCATATGTCCATTGTTATAGCAATCCGTCATTCAACACTTGACAATGTTCTTATTGTCTCTCTCTTCTTATCCTCGTAAATTTTCAATATCTCCTTCTTCACTGTATTCCGACAAGGACCCTTGATAGTCGGTTGTAATGAATAATAGAACATCCTGCAACTTTTACTTTCGACTATAGACAATGATTGTTCATCTTTAATAATCATTTTAGCTATCAAAAACCGTGATCTGTTGTTGTCAAAAGTTGTTACACTCAACTCATTCTTCCCTTTCATTAAGTTAGGGATAAAAAATGTTTGACCTCCTAAAACCATCTTCCTTCTAGTACATGAATTCATATGTCTCCCTAAATGAAAGGTTCCACCTTTCGAACCACTCGAATACAACTTATAACAATACTTGCACTCTGCTTTTTCAATCCCATTGGTTAATCTAGTTTTGTTAAAGTGATTCCAAGCTTCACTTTTAAGATGAGTAACTTGAGTTCTAGTTGAATCTCTATCCCCACTTTGTACAAGAATAGAAGTTTCCACTTTTATCTTCGATAATGGATTAAAACTCTCATCTGAAGGAATATGCTCATCTATCTGAAACAAAAAAAAAATCATACAAATACTTCAAGTTAAAAATAATCAACATATAAATATTTGAGGTTATAAACAATCAAAATGAGCAGTTGAGCATATCATTATTAAAGACAATTTCAAACCGTCATGTAATCTTCTTTAAGTTATTCACTTATTCTACTTTTTCTTATGATAATCCTTTGGATGAACCCAAGTTGGCTTTAGAATAAACTGTAATCATTGCTAATGGTTTAAATGTTCAACCAGACTGACATGTAGTAAACATTCTATTTTTAGGAAAGTGGCAAAACTAGCCTTACATGGCATGAAAATAAATAAAGGAGTCGAAATAACTTTAACCAATTCTCTAGAAAAACTCATTTGAGATTCCAATTTTGAATGAAATATGAGTAAAGGCTAAAGAGAGAAGTAGCATATGCATAGCAAGATAAAACTAAATTACAAGAAACATCCTTGTCAAGTATTAAAGTTGATTGTCAATTACAAGAAACATCCTTGTCAAGTATTAAAAAAGAATTTAAAGCTTAATTTATGTTTAATTTTTCTAAGTCTGCAAAAAATCTTAAAACTCTTGCTTGTGAATTATGGGTTGTTGTATGTGACCATTGAAAGAGAAACTTTGTATCTATATAGGTAACGTGGGTTCTCATGAATTTCTTTAACACTTTGGATATGATTTTGTGAAGGGTTCTACAATCTACCTTAAACCAAAGTAGGAGGGAAGGACCTCAAAATGTTTATCCCTCATTGAGAAAATAGAACAAGACTATAAAATCATAATCTAATTTGCTACTAGGTGAGCATGCCTTTGACAATTGTCATAAGTCTTTATTTAATCCAGATAATCTTTCCTCAACATTAGCTAAACGTATTCAACTCTTAATGTTGTGAATGCTAGAGTATGATGTGCTTCATCTTTCATGAATTTCCTTCCAAATTTGGGGTGCTTTTGTTATACCAATGTACCTTAAACAAAGGTACCATGAGAGATCATGTATAGTATCCCCTGTTATGACATATCACATATCACCTTTTGGGTTTTTTAAATTATCACGAAATACCTCCCTTTTTTTTAATGTAACTTAAAAGTGGGAATAGAATACAATAGTAACACAATGCTTCATATAGACATATCGAATAAATGAGAGTATATAACATATTACGGGATTGACTATTGTGGACACATATTATTACATGACTTAAATATATTAACCAATATTTAAATTAAAATGACAATCCTTTTAACTTTTTATCAAACACAAAAAATGAGAAAAACAATCAATCACATACATTATGCAATATACATGCTTTAAAAGAGTTGAACATTTCATCAAATACGCTATATGCATTATCTCATATTCCCATTTTTACACATAAAAAGTTCACAAATTATCCGAATAGTATCACCCACCAAAGAACAACACATTTTCCAAACAATCAACTATTATTCTATTAATAACAAACCAAATTTGTGAAGGGAGATTAAGGTAATCTCTCTTCAATCTTGCGACAACCGACTAGGAGGAGTGAAGAACAACAAATGAACTCCAACAACAACAAAAAAAAGCAATTGACATGCGACGAAGAAGAAGAATAGAAGAAGAGGTGATTGAGTGAATAATTTGCCGAAGAACAAAGAAGAAGAAAGAACGAGAAGAGACGTAGGCAGTAGGTGTTACGATAATTATGCTTCTTCCTTACGAACATCACTAATTCCTTGTAAGGAATGATCAGTCACAAAGAAAGAGAGGGACGCACACAAGAGAGAGAGAGAGAGAGAGAGAGAAACAGGAAATCACTCATTCATTGCCTGATATTCATATTTTGTTACAACGTATATATCGTGCTTACATAGAACATTCTAGACTATCACGTGAGTCTGTTAAGAGTCTGTTAGGAGGACGTTGGTTCAAACGCAACATTTAACTTATTTATTTATCTTCTACGACATGCCTCCCGCATCTTCTTCCAGCGTTCAAGCCTTCATGTTTTTGTCACATCCCCTCCCTCTTCAGGAACCACCTTGTCCATCAGATTAACATCCGGATATCGCTTATGTATTTCATAGAACATCTCCCATGTCGCGTCTTCTTTAGATTCTCCTTGCCATTGTACAAGTATCTGAGTGACATCCCGGTTATGCTTCTTGACCATCCTTCGTCCCCAAATAGCTACTGGAACCCTTTCCACATCCTTCACTGTTGCAGGTAACTGATTAGATGTGGGTGTACCTTCCGAAACAGAACTATGCAGTTGACACGTGGAAAGTCGGATGAATGGATGCCCCCTCCGGAAATCCTAGAGTATACGCTACCTTATTCACCTTCTTCACGATAGGGAAGGGTCCATAATAGAGGGGAGCTAGCTTCTGGTTGGCCCTTCTTTGAACCGAGTGTTGTCTGTAGGGTTGGAGCTTCACAAATACCCACTGTCCTTCCTCAAACTCCCTGTCCGAACGTTTCGTGTCAGCCTGTATCTTCATTCTCTGCGTTGCTCTGTTTAGGTGAAATTTAACAATCTGTAACGTTGCCTCCCTCTCCTGAAGCATTTGATCCATTCCCGAGTCCTTGGAATCTCCTGCCATATATGGTACATAAAGGGGTGGTGGATACTCGTAAAGGACCTCAAAAGGGGTCATGTCTAAAGCTGAGTGGTACAAAGTATTATACCACCATTCTGCCATAGTTATCCACCTCGTCCACTTCTAGGGCGTATCGCAGCAAAAGCACCTCAAATACGTTTCAAGTGTTTTATTTACTGCCTCCGACTGCCCATCCATCTGCAAGTGATACGCAGCGGAAGGGTGTAACATGACATTCTGTAATCGAAACAACTCACGCCAAAATTTACTTAAAAACATCATATTGAGGGGTTTCGCCAATACTCTGTAGTACTTGATGAATCTTCTGTAATAGCCAATCAGACCTAGGAACCCTCGGAGCTCCTTCAACGTACGAGGTTGGGGCCATTGTTGAATCGTCTCTATCTTCTTAGTGTATGTGTCCATTAACGGAGCCAGACTAAATTTTAAGGGGGGGCCGGGGCCAACATCTAAATATAAATTTTTTTTAAAGGAGGGTCACTTATATTTTTAATTTTAAAAATTATAATTATATAAGTAATTTTTAAAAAAAAATTTGGAAGGGGGGGCCATGGCCCCCCTACCCTTCAACGTAGCTCCGTCGCTGTCTGTGTCTACGCCCTTCTCTGAGATTGAGTGCCCCAAATAATCGACTTGTCTCGCCCTAAACGTACATTTATTGCCCCTCACAAATAATTGTTGTTGTCGCAATACCTCCAGAACCAGCCGAAGATGCTTCAGATGTTGCTGGAAGTCGGAGCTATACACAAGCAAATCATCAAAAAAGACAAGGAGAAATTGTCGAAAGAAAGGTTTAAATACTTCATTCATGAGACTAAGGAATGTTGAGGGTGCATTTGTGAGGCCGAATGGCATCACCAAAAACTCAAATTGTCCTTCGTGAGTCCTGAAAGCGGTTTTCGGTATGTCCTCTTCTCTCATCCGTATTTGATGGTATCCCGACTGTAGATCCAACTTCGAGTACCAGCTAGATCCCTTCAATTCCTCCAGCAATTCTTCTATAAGTGGGATTGGAAATTTACTCTTCACCGTATGCTTGTTTAATTTCCTATAGTCAATGCACATCCTCCAGGAGTGATCTTTCTTCCTCACTAGAATTACCGGCGACGCGTAGGGGATAACGCTCTTCCTTATGAACCCTTGCTCTGCTAATTCTTGCACCGCCTTTTCAATAGCGTCCTTCTGATCCCCCGAATAGCGATACGACCTGACATTGATAGACTCTACTCCGGTCTTGAGGTGAATTGCATGATCATATGCTCTGTTCGGTGGCAATGTCTTCGGTTACAAGAAAATCTCCCCAAACTCAGCTAGCAGTCCTTCCAATTCATCTTGGTTCTGCGCATCCTCATTAATTCCCAGCCTTTGCATTTAGAGTTCTATGGGATCTGTTAATCTCAACATAAATAACGTACCTTGACTGGCGTTCTGGATTGCTCTGTGGAAGTGCTTGCCTGATACTTCTTTGGCCGGCATTTCCTGTTTTCCCGTAAGCTTCACTGTCTTTCCTTCCCATTGGAACTCCATGGTACGCTCCTTGAAGTTACACAGTACTTCATTCAACGTAATCAACCACTGAACTCCAAGCACCATGTCACAACCTTCCAATTTGATAATCAAGGCTTCAGTCACAAATTGTACTCCGTTCATTTTCCACACAAAGTTTCTACATACTTGTTTACATTCTAACTTCAATCCTCCGCCCACAGTAACACTTATGGGTTTGATGGCGTTCACCTCCACCTTCTCCTTTCGTACTACTCCTTCGTCCAGAAAGTTATGCGCACTTCCGCTATCCACCAATATGTGGAGGAGCCGTTTCAGGTGATTGCCCACAACCCGCAATTGCTTATAATCATTTTGATCCTTCAGACCCCACATAGCCTCCAGTGAGACATTAGGATTGAGGGGAGCTCTGCCTTCGGGTTCTTCGTTTTCCATGTCTTCTTTTTCCGGCTCCTCATCCTCCACTATGTAGAGTTGGAATTGTCTCTTCCGACATTTATGGCCCAGAGTATACTTTTCATCGCACCAGAAGCACAAGCCCTTGGCTCGTCTTTCAGCGAACTCCTTATTGCTGGATGTCCAACTACCACGGGGGCCCTTGTAGGTAGTATATCAGCTGCCTTGACTTCCAGGGGTTGGTAGTAATCCTGCCTCCGGATGCTGCTTTGGAAGACTTGGGGTGGAGTTGGCCCCCTTGTATTGGCCAGGTCCTCCTCCATCGACACTTCCTGCTCTGCCACTCTTGCCGAAGTACACAGGAACGCTTGCCGCCATAATCGCCTCTTGTTTGCGTGCCCACGTATACGTTTGGTGTAACGTTTGGGGGTCCATCATTTTGACCGTTAATCCTAGCTCCGGTTTCATCCCCTTAAGAAAAAATCTTACTAAATATTCCTCATGCAAGCTAAGTTTATTAGAGTACCTCTCGAACAAGGCGCAATACTCCAACACCGATCCTTCCTGTCTAAGCTCCTTTAAATCGCCGATTGGATCCTCAAAAATATTATCGTCAAATCGTTGTCAGACCAGAGAAATGAACTCCTCCCACTTCATGTCGTTGCTATCCTTCCTGTTCCGTATAGTCAGCTGGTACCACTCGAGTGCTACACCCTCCATGTGAAGAGAAGCAAGTCTTATCTTCATCTCTTCAGGTGTTTGTTCCATTGTGAAGAACTGGTCACACCGGTAACTCCAGCTTCTCACCCCCATGCCGTCAAACGTCGGGAAATCTGTCTTATTGATCTTTACCAGCATTGTGCTTCTTCCTCCATCTCCAACACTCCTTACCGAGGTCTCCGATTCCTCCTTGTCCATCTTTTGCATGAGCTGTTGAAACATAGCTTTAATCTCACAAATTTCCTTTTCATGTCGCGACTGTGCTTCCATCATACTCTTGATACTTTCCTCCAACCGACGAGCTTCAACGCCTCTTGTACTTTCTGCCATGTCAAGTTCAAGGAACGTAGGCTCTGATACCAAATGTTACGATAATTATGCTACTTCCTTACGAACGTCACTAATTCCTTGTAAGGAATGATCAGTCACAACGAAAGAGAGGGACGCACACGAGAGAGAGAGAGAGAGAGAAATAGGAAATCACTCATTCATTGCCTGATATTCATATTCGGTTACAACGTATATATCGTGCTTACATAGAACATTCCAGACTATCGCGTGAGTCTGTTAAGAGTTTGTTAGGAGGACGCTGTTTCAAACACAACGTTTAACTTATTTATTTATCTTCTACGACACGCCTCCCGCATCTTCTTCCAGCGTTCAAGCCTTCATGTTTTCGTCACAGTAAGCTAATGTTGAACTGAATGAAGGCAAGGGGTGACTGATTGATCTGCGTTTAATGAGGAGCAAAATGACATTATTTTGCTTCTTTTTTTAAAAGTAAACAATAAAATGACATCTTTTTGCAGTGGACAAGTTATTGTTAATTATAACAAAATGGCGTCATTTTGTTATAAACAAAACGATGTCGTTTTGTCTCATTACGGGCGGCCCAGATCGAAGCCTGACCTGTGATTCCACGAGCCAACCCCTTCCAACCCATGGGTCGATTTGATCGGATTAGCTCATTAACCATAGGTCAGGTCGGGTATTTTTTGCCATTCCTATGTAGGTGTTGTACTTATTGCATTATTTTATTGTCAAAATTCTTTATTTAAATATTGGAGTTTGCAAGGGATGGGACAGAAAAGAAGTATTTTCAAACTCAAAATTTTATCCTCAAACCATTTTCTTTATGAGATCGGTAGGTTCTCTCTAATTGAACCCTTTATTTTCTTTACAAGATAGGTCGCAAAGGAAGAAAAACCCAAAAACAGTATAAACTCTATAGGCTAATTTTGGTGCTGATCACCCTGTAACTCGATCACAAGGTCGGGACTGTAACAGTACAGCATGCCGTAAGAATACAGCATGCTGAATGACAAATGTTGCGTAGTAATGCGTGGATAATTGACTCTAATGGAATACAGCATGCTGAATGACAAATGTTGCGTAGTAATGCGTGGATAATTGACTCTAATGGAAGGTTCAACATCTTCTGATCCAACTGTAAGAATACCATCACCTCGACAGAAAGAATTCCTAAAATCAGACCTTTTACTTTTGAAAGAACCGGAAGACAGGTCCTCCCGATTCCCGAGTATCAAAGACGTCAATATCATGATCATCAGTTAATTTCCCTGCAGTATCAACCTCAGATTTGAAGTCACTTCCTTGTGGAAAATGCACAAGCAAATATAGGGTGAATATAAGAATCACTCTTGGACAACAGTCAACTAAAAATGATGAAAGTGAGGCAAATGATAAGAGAGATTAAAGCTCTGGGACAAAATAAGAAATTTAAACTGAAAAACAAGCAATTGAATAGAAAACTACTTAAAGTTCATCAAGTTTCGAGATAACATCCTAAGAATGGAAATAAACTAAAACAAACAGATTACTTTTTCATAAGCATCCAGTTAGTGTCAATTTCGGAACTATGCACTTAATTTAATACTTCAACAATATTAATCTAGCAAGAGCTGAAGATCCCAGATGAAAAGTGAATGTTTACATCGAAAATAGGAGACTTGTCAACTTAAAGAATGTACGTACAAGACATGAGAAGCATCACAATGAGCTATGAAAATGCAGTCACGAAAGCAGTACAAAAAATGCCAAACCTATTTTCTTGATTTCCACGAACACTACCACTACCAATCCATGAGTTAATCAACCTAAACATTGAGTTAATTTTTCACTTGCACAACTCACTACTGAGCTTAGCCTGTCTTAACGTAGAAGAAACTCCTTCATCATTCAACTGCCTTTGGCTCTCATCTACCACAGTATGCTCAAGGTCAACCTTTTCTGTTTATATAATGCAATGAATAAGGAATTGCTTAATAGAACAAAGAAAACTGAAATGGCCCTTGTGTTGACGTTGGGAGATGAAAAAAATGAAAAACAAAGAAACCTTGATTTCAAGCAATATTTAGTTATTTGCAACAACTTTAACATATCAATTTCTTGAATTCCAATCCATATCAATCAAGGACAAGAGAGTTTGCAAGATTAGAAGCACCCAATTTCATTCTAAAAGAGAAAGACTAAACCGTAACTGATTAAAGACTTCAGTTCCTTATAGCCTTTCACAATCGTATTTCAGAAACACGAGGATATAAAGGAGCTTGTTAGGCCCATGTATCTCAGCAGAACAGAAAAGTTTATGCATGCTGCAAGAGCAATAATATGACCAGAACGTTATGGTCTCAAAATTTTTCTATAAATTCATTTACACCGTAAACATGCTTTTTCAATCAGATTATAGAGTTTTTAAGAATCCAGAAAAAATAAGGATAACTAATCAAGCACGTCATGGTGAACAGTTAGTTGAAGAGGCTACTACTTCAACTGGACATGACAATATAACAATACTTGGCAAGGGAAAAAGCATCAGCCAAACTTATTTTGCTTCGCATTGCGGATTTCAAGATCATCAGGTCTTTGAAGAATGCGCATACATGTAAAGTCACTATCCCACCTACGAAGTGATGCCGATGCATCTAAGCATCGGTTAAAGATTAAGGTCTACAGCTATATAAAGCACTGAAACACACTTGAGAAGACAAGAAAAAAAGAGCTTTTCCAGAACCTCCTACATTCTATGGCTTTTTTAAGAAGCACAACTAACAGTTTGATTACCATCACCAAAAGGTCCATCATCACAATCATTTTTATCATACAAAAGATGAATACCATTCAACTTTTACAAAGGCCACCAATTTTCACCAGATCAATTCCTACCAAGTTAAAAAAAAAAAACTCATTATTTACATATTTTTGGTGCTGGACAAGAGGAGAAATGCGTGAGCATCTTCTAAATCAACTACAACTAAACAACAGGAAAAGGAAGATAAGCCAAAATTTCAACAAATGTACTATATTTGAAAATGATACAACTTTTTAAGGAACCTGCCTTCACAATGTAACTCGTATACAAAAAATTAATGGGAGATGCCAAAAGGCAGACAAATATTGCAGAACTCACCCACCATCTACAATTCAATTAGTATTCAACCTGTATCTTTTAAAGAAAAACATATGAATCTTCAACAGTCCTTCAAAGTAGTAGAAACGGTAGAAACAGAAATAGAAGTAGAAAAGCTCTGAGTTCGAATGGCATTTTGCTCTCTACACTTCGTTACATGTACCTCTAACTGCCGCATTTTATCAATGAGGAGCGATTGCTTTTGTTTGAGCACTACAATCTGGTTCTGAAGGGCAGTAAATTCACTCCTCATGATCTGGTCACAGTCCTGGATTGCAGCTGCACTGATGCCCTCTTCTTGAAGTCTCTGCCTCAATTTCTCGGTCGAGACAGCCACATTGTCCGAGGGAGCCATCAATTCACTATTAGACATTCGTGGGAACATGCCCTTCACTGCTTGCAACGTTTCCACCCAACTGTTGCGATCCTCGCGCGTTTCTGCTCTCAAATGCAGCCTCTTTGTGCCAGTGAATATCGAGAATCTCTTGTCGTCGGATCCACTTGCACAGATTGAAGATACCTGTAATCATCAAAGGTAACGCTACCTTTTTCAGGAATCGACTGATTTCCTAATACCGTTGTACGAAAAATGACAAATAACAACAATATCAATGGCTAAAAAGTACCTTTTTTCTTGCAAACAGAATCCCTAGTCAATCGCAATCAATTCTTTTTGGTTGAAAGAAAAAGGGGACAGAAATTCGAATCAATAAAATCGAGATGAAACGGGCTGATTAACAAAGTAAAATTTGAAAAATTAAAACTTCAATAAAAACGGTCGTTGAAAATCAAATTGTGCATTGTAAACAGCTCCAATTAGAATTTGGGTTGGGGGGAGCGCCAAAAATTAAAAAAGAGTTGAACGAAAGATTTAACTTAATGTAGGAGCAGGAAATGAATGATAGCGGATTCTAGAGACAGAAAACCTTGAGATGAATTTCGCCAAATGGCTTACGGTTGAATTGAGAGTTAACACTGTTAGTACTGGAAATCCTTTTCATAGACTCGTCACCAATGACTTTCGATCCTCTCTCAGTATCCAGATTGACAACGATCTTATCATGTCCATCAATCTTATAATAAGAAAACACGCCGCCCTGCAACACGAACCATCTCGGCCTCCAACCTTTACCGTAATTCACCCACTTGTGCAGCACCCCAGAGATCCCGTTCCCTACGAAACCGTTTGGCTCACCGTCAACTTGCTGGATCCGCCGAATATTGCCGTTAGAATCGAGATTGCTGGAGGAAAGGAAGTGTTGTTCTGATACACTGGATGAGGGTGATCGCGCATTGGGGTGGGATCTGGATGTGATTGCCATAGAAATGTCGGGTAACGGAGAGTGATCGGATACGGTGGAGATGCAGCAGAGCTGATGCATGGAACGGGTCTCTCAGCAGCAAGAAAGGTGAAGAAGCTTTTTCATGTATTGGTTTATTTTGTGGTGAGAGTGAGGAAGATAATATATTAGTGAGCGAATGAGAGAAAAGAAAACGGTCACGTAACAACAGAACACAAACGCTGCGAGAAGGTCGGAGGGAGAGACAGATATATATAACGTTTTGGGATGGGGATGGCATTACTTGAGTGAAGATGCAGGCACTATATTTCTGACATGTGTATGGACAGCAATATTATAATTACTGTCCGTCGGATTAGAGTGGCGTTTCAGGGGTGGTCCTCGTTACTTACAATTTATTACCTGGAATTGCATGTTGTATTCCTGGTTGAATGAAGTATTGTACAAAACAAAGCGAGAATGGGGATCAAAATATTTAAAAAGTTTTATCTAATAAAAATATTAGAAATATCAGTGTTTTAAAAAATTGGAACGAACCGGTCGGTCGGACCGAAGAACCGATGATTCGGAGCATGAAACGATCCGATTTGGCCCTTATTTTTTGTAAGTGATTGATCCGTTTATTTTACAATCGGACCGATAAAAATTGCTGAACTATTGAAAGAAAGAACCGGCCGGTCCATTTAAAATGCCTCGATTTTGATGATATCAACTTGAATGAATATTATGATTAGTGATCTTTTTTTAATCTTTTTCATGAAATATGACTAGTGAGCTTTGTTATCTTATTTTGTGTTGTGTTAATAAACTTAAAAAAATAACTTGTATATTTTGAAGTTTGAAGGTTTAAATTAAATTTACAATTAGATAAATAATTAAATAGTATGTTTAAAAATTATCTTATATATGTAATATATAAAATAAAAATATATATTTTTATTAGTTATTGGTTTGATCGCGGTTAAATTTCGATTGAGCCATTAACCCTTAAATCAGTTGCTTATTCGGTTCAACCAACCTTCTGATTTTTAAAACATTGAGAAATACTCCCACAGTAAGGACTTGAAAACAAGAGGTAGATTAAAATGCTGGGACTGGGAATATAGTTCAAGACATATTAATTTTTATATTGTCCTGGCTCTTTGTACGATTATTTTGTCTGTGTCCACGCAGCATGGAACCTCGAACGATGTTGTGTGTCTGTGTAAGATCTAAGATGGAAGAATCAATAAACTAATGGTTGTCGTGGCACTGGCATATTTAATTGGGGAAAATAACATTTGTCGTTTGGTAAGTGATACCTACAATTAGGATTGTTTGGTATTTTTGGCCATCTCATCAATAACATTGATCATGATATTTTACTGTAGGATAAGGGATTTGTTTATTTGACATAAAAATAGACTTACTTTTTTATTTGTTAACATGTCAATATGTTCCAAGGTTTTAAAAATCGGACCGAACCGTCCGGTTCAATCGGAAAAAGTTTGAATCGGTTATTGGTTCGATTTAGTTTCACCTAATAACCTCTCTGCACAAAAACTGGCCGGTTAAACTTTTTTCGGTCGGACCGAACGGTCCGGTCCGGTCTATTTTTTAAACCTTGCAAAATTCCCTTTATTTCTTTCATCAAAACTTTCACATTTATAGAATTGTTGCGAAGAACATGTTCACTTAATTAATAAGCCAAATTCATCAAAATTAT
>JAOSBM010000006.1:9154206-9165011 GCA_027568955.1 Erythroxylum tenue
GAGATAAGAAATCAGCAATACCTAGTTATTACATTATGTATCTACAGGAAGCTGACTATAATATTGAAGTTGAAAATGAGCTGAAACATTTTCACTAGCCATGAGTTGTAATAAATCTCAATTGTGGTACAATGCTATAGTAGATGAGATTAATTTTATGGCATTTAACAAAGTTTGGGATCTTGTCAAGTTGCCTAATTATGCAAAGGTCATTGGATGTAAATGGGTCTTCAAGAAAAAAGGACTTATTAGGCAATAATGAAAAATATAAAGCTAGATTTATTACCAAAGGATTTACTCAACAAAAGGGAATCGATTACACAAAGACCTTTTCTCCTGTATCTAAGAAGGATTCCTTACGAGTGATTATAGCATTGGTTGCCTATTTTGATCTGGAACTACATCAAAAAAAATGTGAAAACAACGCTCCTAAATGGAGATCTAGAGGAAGAGGTTTATATAAAACAATCGGAATGATTCGCCTCTAATGATGGTGAGCATTTGGTGTGTAAGCTTAAGAAATCCATATATGGATTGAAACAAGCCTCCCGTTAATAGTATTTGAAATTCTATAATATCATCTCTTCATATGGTTTTGTAAAGAATGTCATGGATCAATGCATATATCAGAAAGTTAATGGGAGTAAAATTTATTTCCTTATTCTATATGTGAATGATATTCTGCTTGCCACCAAGGACAAGGGTGTTTTATATAAGGTGAAATAATCTCTTTCTAAGAATTTTGATATGAAGGATACGAGTTAGGCATCTTTATATCATTGGCATTAAAATCGATAGGGACAGATCTCAATACATTTTGGGTCTAACCCAAGAAACCTATATGAATAAAGTCTTAGAGAGATTTCAGGTGAAAGATTGTTCATCGAATATAGCATTTACTATGAAAGGTGATAGGTTCAGTGTGAACTAGGGCCTAAAAAATGAGCTTGAAAGGAAACAAATGAAAAATATTCCATATGCTTCTACAGTAGGGAGCCTAATGTATGCTTAGGTTTGTACAAGACCTGACATTGCATTTGTTGTTGGAATGTTAGAAAGATATCAGAGCAACCCATGTATAGACCACTAGAGAGTTGCCAACTAGGTGATGAGGTACCTTAAAGAGACCAAAGATTACATGCTTACATATAAGCGAAGTGAAAATCTCGAGATAGTTGACTATTCGTGTTTAGACTTTACTGGTTATGTTGATGCACGAAAATCAGCATCTGGATATGTATTTATGTTTGCTAGTGGAGTCGTATCGTAGAGGAGTTCAAAGCAGACTTTAACTGCTGCTTCTACCATAGAGGCTGAGTTTGTTTTTTATTTTAAGGCTACCTCATATAGTGTATAGTTGAAGAGTTTCATTTATAGCCTTAGAATTGTGGATTCCATTTCTAAGCTACTAAGAATGTACTGTGGCAATTTAGCTGTAGTTTGCTTGGCCAAAAACAATAAGAGTGGCAGTCGACGTAAGCACATCAACATTAAGTATTTGGCCATTAGGGAACATATCAAAGAGAACAAAGTGGTCGTTGAACACATTAGCACTGAATTAATGATTGATGATCATTTAACAAAAGGCATGCCACCAAAGAGTTTTAAAGATCATGTTACTCGAATGGGATTCAGTGCCATTATGTAATTTATTGTATTTACTTTCATCGAAACTCTCTAGGGATGGCAATGAGCAACCCATAGGTCTATATTCAAGTATTTTCAATGGGTCAACCTATGGGTTAGGCCTAGGCTCAGGTTGGCTTAAGACTTAACTATTCTTTAGAAAAGTTGGGTCTAGATAACCTAAGCTCATATCTAATTAAAAAAAGTTATTTTATACTTTTTATTTTTTAAAAAATTAGCGAAGCTGATACATGGGCCGACCTATTTCCATCCCTAAAACTCTTATTAATTTTGTTATTTTCTCATTCTAGTGTACATATTTTAGTTTGAGAATAAAAATTATTATGGACCTAAAAGTTTATTCTACCATTTAAAGTGATAAGAAATAGAATGCATCCCCGAAGATAATACTCAAATTTGGAGGACTTATCGAGGAAGACGTGACTATCTCTTATTACTACTCTTAGGAATTCAGAGGAAATAAATTTTGGAGGTAGTGAAGCTTCGAGTGGAGTCTATGGAAGACCTGGGAAATGTCTTAGCAGAACGTGGATTGACAGTCGCTAATCATCCACAGAAAGGGAGGTCTCTGCTCACAACCAAGGATTTCAATCCAGGTCTTTTTTTCTCTTTGTTTCACTGCGAATTGGTTAAAGAGTTGCGAGCTTTGGTTTTGCGCTACCTGAAATATCGTTTGGTGCTGTATTGCAGGAGATGTGATTCTAAGCCAAGAGCCATATGTCTGTGCACCGAAGAATTCTACTGCTGAGTGGAGATGTGATGGGTGTTTCGCGTCAACTAACCTCAAGAAGTGCTCTGGTTGCCAAGTTGTTTGGTACTGTGGGAGCTCATGCCAAGTGAGTGCGTTTAATTTTCTACTTCCTAGGATTAAAAGTTAATGACAGCGTGTGAACTGGAAGGATTTTCTAATGCGAGAAAATGAGTGCACGATTCGATTATAGTTGTTGTTCTTTTCTGGAAGCTTAGAAATAACGAGATTTTTTTCGTTTACTTCACAGAAGTTGGAGTGGAAATTGCATCGTCTTGAATGCGCTGCTCTTGCTAAACTTGATAAGGACAAACGAAAATCTGTTACTCCTTCCATACGCTTGATGATCAAACTCTTCCTTAGGAAAAAATTGCAAACTGACAAGGTAATTGATTAATATGTCGTCTAGTTTTATAACGGGAGTGAGTTCTCTTGTTTTTCCTTTTAATATGTAGTGGCTCAAATCATTGCTTGTTATCATATTTCAATTTGATATCCTATCCTTCACTTGTTGCAAATTGATCACTCTAGCCATGTTGCTTTTGGTTTTTCTATTGCAGAACCTTTAGCTCATTGTTTTGTCTTCCTTGGTAGTCTAAAAGCTAAATCAATTACCCTTATGTTTTAACTGCCAGATCATCCCTACAACAGCTACAGACAATTATAGTTTGGTGGAGGTGTTGGTTTCTCGTATCCTTCTAACTTACCTTCTTGTGGTTAATCAATTAAAAGTAGTGCCTTTTCATGATGTCTTGTGTGATTCCACTGGTTGATATTTTGTTTAACCTTCAATGTTGTAAAGACATGAAAGAAATTGATGAGAAGCAACTAGTGCTGTATGCACAGATGGCCAACCTTGTCAGCTGGATCTTGCAGTTGTCCGATATCAATATAAAGGAGATTGCAGAGAACTTCTCTAAGGTCCTCAACTTATAGTATTCACATCTTTGCATTTTGTTCACTTTCGTTCACATTTGTGTTTCAGGTGAGTAGTTGATGATAGTACCGACCTCAAGTTCCTTGTGAGAACCTGGGTGATAATAGCTTATACATTGAGCCACTACACAAGAAGTGGCATTTCTACTGTTTCTGGAAACTTGATTTAGAACTTATTGTATTTTATTAATACTTGAATTACCCAAGTTATATAGTTGACTTCACATGCATTTAAATTTGCTGCACAAGTGAAGTGCAAAGATGCATAAGTGAGTAATCTAGATTTTATTGTCGTACAACTACAAATACATTATCACTTGGTTTTCTTTTTGATGCAAAAAATTCTATGTATTGCCTCTAGGCAAGTCTCAGCTGGATACTGTCTTCTTTATGCTTGGTTTTTATCTGATCCTTGACAATTAAACGCAGCTTGCTTGCAATGCCCATACCATTTGTGACAGTGAACTGAGACCTTTAGGTACAGGAGTTTACCCTGTTATTTCCATAATAAATCATAGGTAATCAAATTGGTGGGCCTCTACTTTAGTATTTTATGTTGTTTGTGTTGTTGAACATGTCTGATGGTGCAGCTGCTTGCCAAATGCTATTTTGATATTTGAAGGAAGGTCAGCCGTTGTACGAGCTATACAACCCATACCAAAAGGTGATGAGGTAAGACATACTCTTACTATTCATTCCACTACCAAACTGTTCTTGAAATGTTATATGTAATTGAATCTTGGACTTGTCTGTTCAAAAGTATTAGATGAGCTCAGCTGTCCTTTTTTCAGAATTATGTAAATGCATTGAGCTATATGAAGAGGTGAATCTATTAGGAAAGTATTTGAATCCCAGAGGTAGAATTGTTCTATCTGAGTATATACATGTATGATGCATGTGTGGGTGAATGTAGACACCTTAGCGGATCTATTTGTTTCTGCACTTATATCACGTTGGGCATTAATGTGAAAAAGGCCAGGATGAAATTCGCAGCCAATAGTCACATAAAAAATGTATGTGAATACAAACTACACTTGATTGTACTGTGATGACGGTGGCAAAAAACAGAACAGTAATCTGTCTGATATGATTGCCTTTCCAAGATTGAATTTGAGTGGGTGAGACAGTAAGCATGCTTACTACGTGTCTTCCCATTGGAAGTATTAAGCAGATCATATTCTTCTGTTTGTCCTTGACACTTTTAATGATCTTTCTCCACTAACATGCTCTATCTTTGTTATTAAATAAGAAAAATGATTCATTGCAGTATGAGACTTTTTTCTGACATTACTCTCGTTTTAACATCTGTGCCTGTTTTTGAGGTAGTTGTAATTACATCTCAGTTTATAACTCAATTCTGCTCAGCTATTGATTAGTGGTCTTCAAGTCTTGATTTATTGCTTTACCTTATCAAATTTTTGATCTTTCTCTAGTGAAATGTCATGTTGACTTTTCATGGTTTAACATTGAGTATATTTGATGCATCCCTTTGTGCCAACTCTAAACTGTAATTCATCTGATGGCTTTTTCCAGGTAACAATAACTTACATAGAAACTGCTGCAAGCACTGTGACTCGGCAAAAGGCTCTCAAAGAACAATATTTTTTTGTTTGCACATGTCCCCGCTGCATCAAAGTGGTACTTTGTGCAGTCAACCTTAAGATGCTTTCTGTTTATCTAGTTTACAGCAGATGCATTTATGCTTATTCCGTATTCGTGTCATCATGCATATTGTTTTGCATCCCCCTGTGGTACATATCTTGGCACCTTTCCTCCAAGACTTATCTGTTTAAAATTTTATATCTTGGTTAATAACTTGTGCAAATTTAAGGCTAGCTACCTTGTTTTTGAAACAGGGAAAGTTAAAGGTGTGCTAGAGCACTGTATAAGATTGCTTGTATTAGTTATCTTTTTTTTTATTATTTTTTTTGAAACTTAGTTGTATAACTGGAAAGAACAGTTGGGCCAGATAACAGTTCTTAAATTTACTTGACCGTTCATTGAAAGAGAACAGTGGCATTTTTTGAATGAATTTGCAGGGTCAGCGTGATGACATTGAAGAAAGTGCAATTTTGGAAGGCAATAGGTGCAGAGATGAGAGATGCAATGGTTTCTTGCTTCGTGATTCTGGTATGTGATATATTTTTACAATTAATTGGGGTATGCAGACATTTCAATTTCTTACATTTGGAAGTGCAGACGACAAAGGATTTATTTGCCAACAATGTGGCATTCTTAGGAGCAAGGAAGAGGTGAAAAAGATATCAAGTGAAGTAAAAGCTATCTCAGACAAGTTGCCTAAGTCTGCTTCCTCTGGTAGTATCCTTTTCTTGTTGTTTTTGATGACAAATGTTAGTCAATTTTCCCCATTCTGTCTTTCAAGCAACAGCAACCATATCCCAACTGCAAAAGATAGACAGTCTTTCAGTTGTGTTGGTTCAGCTATATTCTTCTTGGTTGCTTCACAGGGATCAAAAAAGGCTCAATCCTTATCTTACTTTAGATAATCAGGAAATTATTTGTGTGTATAAAATGATTGAGAGACTCCAAAGGAATCTGTTCCATCCCTTTTCAGTTAGCTTGATTCAAACTCGAGAACAACTTATTAAGGTATTTTTCTGACCTTCCTTTTTTCTTCAGTAATTGTTTTAAAATAGTAATACTCATTCTCAATATGGTAGAGTCTAATATTTGTATTTGCACTAAATTTTCCTATATGCAATTTGATGGGTTATATTATCTTCAGTTGTTGATGGAGGCAGAAGACTGGAGAGAGGCACTATATTATTGCAGACTGACTATTCCTGTCTATCTGAGTATGTCCTACTTCAACTTTATTCTGAGTGGGCAATACATCATAAGTATCCTTAAGCTGTTTGTTTCGTCATTGAGAGTTTGGTATGGTACAACCAAATGACATATTTGTGGAAATTCTATCTGCAAAGTCATACAAATATTTAAATTATCCTGAAGTGGCGTAATATTCACTTTAATAGTGAATTAGCTTACTTTCTCTTTCCCTGTGGTATTTATTTGTGTATGATTTTCAAATTACCTTCAATGCAGTGCAGATTTCTTGACTTCCATGGTATATAAATTTTTGGATGTGTAGTGCATCTTTCAGCTCAAGCAACAGCATTATCCATATTTTTTACTTTTAGACATAATTTCGAAGTTGACATCCACAACTGATCGATTTGTTTCATTGCAGGAGTATATCCAAAGTTTCATCCTTTGCCTGGATTGCAGTATTACACCAGTGGGAAACTTGAATGGTTAGATGTCCATCTCATTAGGTTTAGTTAATTATTTCACTCATGTTTATCTTTGTCTTAGTTTTACACGATTTTGTTTTTCTTGAAGAATATTAACACTCTTCTTATATAAAGTCCTGTTGTTTTCCCTAGGCTCTTATAGTTGAGAAATTTTTGCTACAAATAGGTTGTAGCATTTAGGTTGAGTGGAATGCCTAACCGTTCAAATTTTCAGAAACATCAGACTGTTGTCTGGCCGTGCTAGGAAAAATGAAATAAGTACATGTATTTACGGTCAAAAGAACATGGCGAATAACCAGAAAAATCTCATTTCAAAGTAAACAAAGACCAGAAAAGTTCAAACTCCTTTAGTTGCTAACATAGAGAAGTGCTTTTCCAAAGCATTTAAAAGTAAATTAGCAGCTGTTACTACAGGTTGCTTGGTGACACAAATGGTGCTGTACAATCACTGACCAACGCAGTTGATATATTGCGAATAACTCATGGGACAAACACACCCTTCATGAAGGAGCTTATCATGAAGTTGGAGGAAGCACGTGCAGAAGCTGCTTACAATCTTTCGTCCGCGAATGAGTAGGGAATTTTATGTCGTGTTTCATTCCAGACATACGTCTCACTACAGAAATCAATTCCTGGAAGCCGTACAAGCTGGTCTTGCGAGTAGATCAATTCATACAAGTGATTTAGCCGAGGAATTTTGACTCCTACCAGGTTCCCGCGGCACATTTAGCCCATGCACAGCCCTCCACATGCTTATACTGTAATGTCGGATGCTTCCAATTTCTGCACAAATAGATTTTTAAGGCAATTTCTATTTTTCGTTTGTGGTTGATGTGTACATTTTGTTTTGCATATTTAATCAACTGTTTAGGATGAAACTATTTGATGTATTTGAAGAAACAGATTAGAGACTATATTGACAGCAGGCCCTGATAGATCTTGCAGATTTTATAAATCAGAGTAGGGTCTAGCATTTTTGCTTCAATTTAGAGTGTTTCGCCTATATTGACAGCAGGCCCTGATAGATCTTGCAGATTTTATAAATCAGAGTAGGGTCTAGCATTTTTGCTTCAATTTAGAGTGTTTCGCCTTCTGCAATCGACGTTTTACTTTTAGGCGTACATGTTACTTTTAGGTAAGCTTCAAGTGTGTTTCACTGTATAACTTCCTGAATCTGATTTTTATTTGTGATTGTTTGTTTTCACTTTGGATTTTGATTTTTTGTTTTTATTTTTAAATTCACTGCTATAAATTAATTTTTTATTGCTCTTCAAAATGGATAATTTTTATTTAGCTAAATTTTTCCTATTTTTATAATTTATAGTTTTTATTACTTTGGTTTCATTTTTATCGCAATTTAATTTTATTTTTATTTAATAAATAGTATTAAATATTTGACATTAATTACTAATACACAATCAGGATTATAACAATGTAATTATTCTATAATAATACACAACTTTTAAAATATTTTAAAGATTTAAACTATTTTAAGATCAAAGTTACAAGTAAAATTAAAAAAAAAAGAGAAACATTTTTAATTATTTAGATTTTATCAAAAATATGATGTTTTTAAAAATGAAAAGTTAATATTTTATTGTAATTGGTATTTATTAATATTTTTATATAAGAGCAAATCAATTGTAACGATCTTCGTGCGACGAGAATGTGTTTTGGTTTTTTAAAATGCTGTCTTTGTTCTAATTTCCAAAAAGAAAATATTTTCCAGAAATAAGTAGCTTTCTTTGGTATTAAAGTCGCTTTCTTGATTCCCGATATCTTCCTCTCCTTTTAGTAACTCGATCTACTCCTTTAAAAATCAAATTATGATTAAAGAATAAAAAGGATCGAGGAATTTATTCGTGAAATGCAAGATTTATAGCAGCGAGGTGCCGGATGCAGACACAATCACAAATACCAACACTGCTTTGATTACCGTCTCCAGCAAGATTTTGAAACTCAGATCAGACATCAAACTGAAGGTTTTATTGATCATTGATTTGACCAGTTCGATCGATGACGTCTTAATTATGTAATAATTATCTTTAATTATATATAATATTAAAAATAAAAAATATATCAAATAATATAAAAATAAAAATTTAGGACAAGAATTTTTGTACCACAGTTTTGGAAGGAACAAAAATTTCTGTCCTTGTCTTCTGAAGACGGAACAAAAATAGGTGAGAACAGCAAACAAACAGGACGAAGTACAGAACTTTTGTATCCTTGTCCACTGTCCTTACTTATGAGAACAGCAATCAAACGTAGGGTTAGAGAACTTACGAAAACCTGTACTCAGCGAGCACCATTCGCTTGATCTATGGAATTAATAAAATGAGAACTCCCTTCTCCTACAATCCCTATTTGTTTAAGAAAGATCGAGTTTCTAACTTCTCATAGTGCAAATGTTTTAAGTGTGAATCTATTAAAGTGAACAATTGTTTCTTCGTTGACAAGTATGAGACAGACTCTCAAAGGTTTAAATAGCGTCCCTTTATTTAGAGTTGTAGACACTGCAGAAGCAAAAACATAAGCAGTTAAACCAGAGATAACCTGCAATTAAGTTGGTGTACTCATGTTTAGATGAGGTTATGCGATTGAACATGAATATTATAGATTTAAGCTTAACTCTATTAATAAGGGTCTTTATATTCAAACTTGGTTCAGCCTGATTCTGTTGATGCCTGGATCCATTGTCTCGGTAGGCTCGAACTCGAGAATACCTGCAAAACAATAAGGCACGCCGGAGGTTGATTGCCGGCAGGCCCCTCCGACGCTCAAGTTAGGTGTTGGTCAAGGTATTGGGCAGCTAAAACAGAGAAAAATAGTGTATGAGTCTCGTACCTCTATTATGACGAAATAATACCTTATATAAGAGATGGTTGCTAGGTTTAGGTTTTTTACGTAGGTCTTCACGTATGCATGGGAGGTTGTCTCCTACACCTGAGCTGTTGGTGATTGGACCTGGACCTGGACCTGGACCTGGGCCTGGCAATGCAGACCTAACCATAAGCCCCCCTACTCCTCGATTCTGATCGTAGAGAAGGGTCGAAGGAGTATCTTAAGATTGTACGGCTCGTCTTCATGACATCCCGTGACAAGGTTGATCGATCGGTGATCGATGTCCTATGCGCAATAGCTCCTGCTATGATAGAGAATCGATCGGGCTTTTATACCTGGCGCGCGATAGTTCGGGCTGGGATAGGATGATCAGTTGACTCGTGCTGAAGCTGGGCGATCGATCGATGCGTGTTTAAGGCAGGGCGATCGACTGGACGTCGATGTCCAGTCGTAACGCTAGGTATAATGATTACTTGACGATACGTATCTTCTGAGTGCCATTTAAAATTTGAAGCGATGCATCTTTTAAACTGCCGCGCAGCTGTCATGCGTTGTCATACGTTGTCACGCGTGTCCTTTCGACTGCCACACTGCTTCGAGTCTCTGGTAACCCTAACGTTCCCTACAGTTCAGATCGATCCACGCGTCCTTCTTCAGTTAGGATTTCACCACGCGTCCAACGTCAATTGGTGCGCTCGTTCGGGTTTTTACTATAAACGTCCAGAATCAACACCTTTCTCTGCTTCCTGCATTTTCGATTCTCCGATCTCTGCTTTCTTTACTCTTTGTCTTTTTGTTTGCAGTCACCGAAATTATTTGTTTTCTACCATCTTCATCCTTAGCTTCAGTCACTAAACTAGGTACGTCCCTTCTTTTTCTATCTTGTAAGTTTCCTTTTCGATAACATGTGGTCGACTAGCCCTAGAGATGAGTCTAGATTTAGGGATGCTGCGGAGAGTGCTCTCCGAATTGTTGGGCCGCTAGAGGTGGGGGCGGACATAGTAGAGACGCCTGAGGCCAGCGGAAATGAAGCATCGGATGCCAGGGGAAAAGAAGAAGTTTGGACAAGTGCCCGAAAGGACGGGCAAGTTATTGAAAAGCCGTCGGTTGACCCATCGACGATGACCGAGAGGGAGTTGAATCAATCAGTCATAAAGAATAATATCCCGACGTCCTGGGGACCTAGACTGGCTTCCAAGAGCGAGCGGATCCATAGCAATCCCGGAGGGTATTTTGCTATTTCTGACAGTTTCTTCTCGGTCGGCCGCATGAAGATTCCATATGCCCCGATCGTCGATGAGGTGTGCAATGCGTACCAACTGAGACCCAGAAAAGTATTTTGTCAGGAGTGTAAG
>JAOSBM010000006.1:9182619-9205912 GCA_027568955.1 Erythroxylum tenue
CCTGTATCTGATACAGGCACCGGGATTTTCCTACATAAACGTGGACTATAATTAAATGCATTTGCTATAGAATGATAATAGTTATTATTAGAAAAATGATTGCGTGACTTTTCTTGCCTATACGTGATATAGTAGAGATCATGTGCATTTCTAGTTCATGCTTATTAGTATTTGATACTGAATTTATATTCAACATTATTACAATGCTTAAGGCATGACAAGAAATAGAATGTTAAGTAAAAGCAATTGATCCAAATTTATACAAATAGTTTTTATACATTGGATCAAGGGAGACTTATGCTTAACATAAATAACAAGAATACAAAGTGGTTAGATAATAAAGACTATCCTTTTATGTAATATTGGTTAAATTTTTGAAAATTTCAAATTGCTAAATTTAAGTAGAAACAAAGCATTGAATGTTGAAGTACTTCAATGAGATAGATGTGGTGATATTTAAATTTTTGGTTATCTATAGGGGATGAGATTCTGTAGTAAATTCCTTCACAACAAAATTTCATAAGAACAATATTTATTTCTTCTATATTTATGCCTAGTACTACAACTTGCTTTCAAATTTTCTAACTAAATCAATTGACAAGATTTCATGTTAGACTTGAAATGGTAAGACTTTGAAAGAGTCAAAGTTAATGACTCGCTTTATCCATTAATTGTAGAACTAAATTGAATAATAAAAGACTATAAGATATCCAAAGGTTGAATATAATCTTACAAACTGACTGAACAAATTGTTTGTTTCAATTTATACTTATAGAATAATAGTTTTTAAGATAAGTAGTGTGAGTAAGACAAAATTTGAAAAGTTCAAATCTAATAACAATGCATCCAATTGGAACTTGTACCTTTATTGATACATTTGACATATAGTTACAAGGCCACAAGACGTTGAAATATTCACTTTCATGATAAATTCAAAGAGTTTATTTTGGAGAACATTATAAATTCATGTCTACAAGAAGGTTAGTGGAAGTATAGTTTTCCTCTTTAGTAGGAGTATATAGAGACATATAAAGAACAACAATTCATATTTTTAATTGTTGAAAATATAATTGTCCAAGAACAACTCTTGTTGGATATGAAAAGATAACCACTGAATTATAAGAATTAGATCTATAGAGATAGATATGGAAGTTGTTTACCTATTATAATCCAAATACATAAATAATGTACAAAAGATGTTTATTATTTGAGACATCCCATACTCATGGCGTATCAAAGATATTCATTATTCTATATATGAGCTGATATTTAAGTTCAAGGTTATAAGGATATTAATTTTACAAGAAAATCTTCATTAAGGTAATTTGGTTTAAAATAATATTAATTTGAGATTGAAAGGTTCCAATACACAATGGTTGTTAATTAAGCCATAATATATTTTTCATTTAGTGGAAATTATTAATTAGATCAAGAAATTCTTTAATGAACTTGGTATATTTCCTTACATTGTTCAGACTTTAATATATTGTAGAACGTTAAAGCCTTTAGACATGCAAAATAAGCTAAGGTCTCATCAAAGATCTAAGTATGTATTTAGGCAATTTCTCTTAATTATAATGATAATTAAGATGAATGTTGTAAGATTTAAGTAAATGTTGATTATAGAAAATCTTGTAGAATTCTCTTACTAAACCACTATTTCAACAATAGCATAATCATCATATAGTGATAAGGTATAAGACACATAAATAATTAGCTTGATATAAGTGAGAGATTATTGGTTTATATCCTACAACCAATCAATTGGTTTTAGTTTAATGGAATATTTATTTAAAGATATTCTTTATCTTGTACTTATTTAAATATATATGATAAATTTCATAGGTAAGTACACATTACAAATAAAATTATGATGAGAACATAATTATGATATTCATATTGCATTTATATATTATCTCTAAATAGTTCACAGTCATTGTTTTGTTAACAATGGACATTAATGTAGCGTAAAAAGATTATGACATATTATGATTTTCCTTATGAATGAAGTAGTCAACCTTATAAACTAAAGTATGAAGATATTTAAACACAGATATGAGTACTTATTAAAGAACAAATTTACTAAATTGGCCTCATATGAGAATTTTCATTTGGACATTACTTGTATGTCTACGAAATTCTCGTTGTTATAATTGTACAAATGATCCTTTGACTTAAGATCTCTAAAGTTATCTTATATAAGGATGACTATATTTTGATACTACGTATGACCTATTATAGTCAAAAATAGCTAAGACAATAGTTAATAAATATAATATGAATTATATAGAGGTAATTAAGTAATTAACAAAGGATTTATCACCTTAAAATAATTAGGGAAAATGTTTCATTGTTCTTAATTAATATTGATTCGGAAAATCTTTAGTCAAATTAGATTGACATTTTGTAAAATAATTTAAATTTTTATTAATTGAATCAATTATTAATGGTGGAAAACTAACATGATTAGACTTAAATAGAGTAGACATGAATTTCATACTCTATTTCTAATCGAAATATTGTATGATAAAAATATTGACTTATATGAAAAAAATTATGCACGAAAATGTTAGTCAAAACCACTTTGACATTTCTAAATATTTGGGTGGTTATGATGTATTACTAAACGTTAATCACAATCCATTGATATAAATCATTTAATTAGAGAATTAAAAACAAATTAAAGAAATTTAATTTATCTAATCCTAAATATAATTTAGAATTATAATTTATATCTATTATCAACATATTTAGAAACCTAATAGGTCACATACAAAAAATGAGTTAAAGAGAGAAAATATGTTTTTTTTTATCAAGTTAGACTTAATTGTAAAGTTTAAAAAATTTTATAATTAAATATGAAATATTTAATAAATAAAGATCAATATGAAATATTAAATCTTGTTTAGACATAATTGGTATTTAATTAGAATTAATTAGAATTAAAATTTAATTGAAATTATAATTAAATTTTAAAATTTTCAAAACCTATTATAAATAAACTTAAGAACTAATGATGTTAACACTCCTTGCCTAATTCCATCTATAATTGTTGCTGAATTCTTTAAATATCATAACAAGGTACGAATCTATCTAAACACTTGTACTATTATGGTAGTTGAGACGAGTCAATTTTAGAAACAATTTAAAGAAATTGATAAAGAAAATGATCCAATATCATAATAAGGTACGAATTACAATTCATACTTTATTATAATTGACGTGTTAATCATTTTATAAAATTTAAGTTTCGAAAAATCAAACAAAAAAGTTCCATTACTATTCCGCTATGTGTGAGATAGAATCCTATCTCGACATCACCCCAATGCGTCACCTTAAGATGAATCTGCAATGTATTTTTTGGCAGTTAAAAGTCTCTCTTTACATGCTCTTTTCCAGATGCAGGTGATACCAAATAAATGGTAACTAAACACAAACTATTGCACTTGTCTAAAAGGGAAAAAAAAATATGATGGCAGGCATTAAAAGCAGAAGAAAGCAACTTAACGCGAGAAAGTGTACAAAGACAAGCCAATAACTATATACCAACATGGGAATGAGGATTTTCAAAAGCAAGGTATCCATCTGCATTAACAGTGACAACTGAGCTGTAAAAAGATGGAACCTCCTCACGTTAGCATTTCTTGGTCGTTTTTGTTGCATCATCATCAAATGGGTGGAACAGGCTTAACCCCTTTTGGACCACCTTATCCTTTCTTTCACCCTTGAAGCTTTTTCTAAGTCCACAGTAAGGAATGAGTATGCAACCTCAAGAAGTGGCCTGTTATTTACAGTTTGACGAACTCAGATTTTTGTCAATGATGACTATTAAAAGATCGAATGTCATCGTCTGTTGAGTTGTGAGCGGACCATAAGCCATGCTATCAAATAGAGACGTTGTTGGATGGGTACGTGATCATAATCAATACCACAATAGTATGGAACGTCAGGTTTTCCTTCATTAGCTAAGACATTCGTAATCCTTGATGTTAAGGTAAAGACGGTACGGTAGCACTTCTCAACCGATTCAGAGTATTGCTTTGCTTGTCTGCTGCACTAGGCTGAGGCTAGAGGATGGATCATGGATGCATAACCCCCTAATATTTAATCAGTTTCAACTGGCTTGCTATATCATATGTCTCATCGAGACTCTTGTATCTCACTTTTGTTGACCAATTTCACTAAGGAAATAATCATCTACAAGAAAAAAACAAATACATGCAACGGAAAGATACATATGCATACATGTAAAGCTTCAGTATCAACTTACCAGTATGGTAAAATGAACTTTATGCATCATATCCAGCTTAGTGAGAGGGAATGGGAAATAAATGAGGTATCGGGGTGATTACAAATCTGCAAATTTGCAGATTCAAAAGCTTGTAATCAATTGGGAGACAAGAGTCCTGAACTTTTAGAACTTAAAAAAAAAAGACATAAGCATGTCTGAAATAGCAGTTAAAAATTGAAATCCAATCTAACATCAAAGATATATTTTAATTGTTAAGCGAACTAACCAGCATATATATGACTATTCTATATAGTACAGAAACTGTGAAACATCTTAAGAGATGAACAACAGGGGCATAGGAATCTCAAACATTGCAGGAGAACCAAACCTGTCGGTGCTTTTCTTTCTTCTCTTTCTGTGCACTGAAACTTTCTTCCCTCCCACTGATTCCTTATGAAAGCCAAAAAGTAATAATATTATTTTTAACACAAAATCAGTTCAGAAAAATGTAATACAGAGGTTGAGCAGCTAAAATCTTGTGTGTCCGTACCAGGAAAATCCTAGAGTCACATGCTGAAAGCCCGCTCATACGCAAAAATATGTCTCATCAGGGTACTTGCTTCAAGAATGTTTCCTCAAACTGGACAAATGTATAATTGTTCCTATCCCCAAATCACATCAAACATAAGAACATGTGAAGAATGATTATGATAACATGCTTCAAAGCTTTGTCACTACCTTATTATTGAGTTCGATTGCTTGTATCAGTATTTGCAGTTATTTTCGGCATTTCAGGTTTCCTCAACATATTTACAGGGTGTCTTCTTATGTCCATAGCTCGGGCAAACAATGACCAATAATCTTAATATTTTGACTGCCTGATTTAACAATCATTGCAGACGTGCAATGTACTAACGCATGAAAAGTTAAAATGAAATGTCAACCCGACTAACTCCAGCTTCTTTGATGCCCAATGTTTTACTAGCCTCCCTTACTGTCCTGAGACTATCCCACATTTCCAGAGTGGCATAAGCATTTGAAAGCATAACATAAACTGAAGGGTCATTTGGTGAGGTAGCAAGAAGGTGGTCAGCAACTGCACCCACAAGCTTAGAATTCCTGTGAGTTACACAGGCGCCAAGCAAGGAGCTCCATATGGTTCTGTCAGGCTTGAATGGCATCTGAACAATTAAGTCGTCTACCTCATTGAAATGCCCAGCTTGACCAAGAAGATCAACCATACAATAATAATGTTCTAGATGAGGTTGAAGGCCATGAAGTTTCATGGACTTAAAGATGGACCATCCCTCTTCAATCAAACCAGCATGTCTGCAGGCACCAAGTACACCTAGAAAGGTAACTTCATTTGGTTTTAACCCTTTTTGGACCATCTCTTCAAAAAGTTCAACTGCTTCTGTTGCCCTTCCATTCTGTCCACATCCTACAATAATCCCTGTCCAACACACAACATCCTTCTCACGAACAGTATCAAACAAAGCTAAACCAGCGTCAATTTCACCACTTTTAGAATACATATCAATAAGAGCAGTGAGTGTAACTCTCTCTGCTTCATATCCACTCTTTATACAATAAGCATGAACCTGTTTGCCACGTTGAAGACATGCTAAACTTGAACAAACTTTGAGAACACTGGAAACAACATATTGATCCACTTCAAGGTCCAGATTAATCATATCCCTGAACAATGAAAAAGATAGAGAGTTTAGTTCAACCTTGGAGCATCCCATGAGTAAACCAGACCAAGCAACAGTATCTTTTTTAGGCATCCTGTTAAAGAGTAGAAAAGCATCCCTAATCTTCCGCACTTTTGCATAGAGGTCTATAAGAATGCTTCCGACAACACAATCTAATTCATACCCACTACAAACAACCAAACCATGAACTTGAATCCCCAGTCTCAAATTGAGCAAGTTGATGCAGACCTTCAAAGCACTACTCAGTGTGTAAGAATCCATACATGAACCAGAACGATATATTCGCAAAAGCATAGCTATAGCAGTTATATTTTTTTCATTAACAACATACCCAGAAAGCATAGAATTCCAAAGTGCCAAGTTATCACAAAATGAGGTGCTGGAACCAGAGTTTTGATGAAACAACTTCAATGCTGCGTTCAGTGCATTGCAATTTGAATACATATCCACAAGTGCTGACAATGTATAGCAGCTAGACTCAAAACCTAGCTTCAAAACGTAACAGTGAATTTGTTTCCCCATATCCAAGAAGCCAACATAACTACACGTCTTAAGAGCACAAGGAAATGTGAACTCATCAAGCTTAAAGCCTTTATGGTGCATTTTATACACAAACTCCAATGCACGCAAGTTCCCATTATCTGCAAAACCACCAATGATACTGTTCCAAGAAGCACTATTAGGCTGCATTCGATGAAACAAATCCACTGCCTCCTTCATCAACCTTTCTTTACAATGCCCTGAAATAATAATGTTCCATGATGTAGAATTTGCGGTAGAAATGATTTCATCAAAAACTTCTCTTGCATCATTCAAACTCCGACATTTAACATACATATCCAAAAGGGTATTCATCAAAACAATATCATTATCTAATTTCTCTCCAGCAATTCTTCCATGAATCAGCCTACCTAGTTCGATATTTCCCACAAGACTACAAGCTTTTAAAACCACGGAATACATAAAACCATTGGGCACCTCTGCTTTGGAATCCAACATCTGGGTGTACAACTTTATAGCTTCTTGAGGTTGACCGCTATTGGTGTATGCAGAGACCATCGTCGTCCAAGTAACAATGTTTCTATCAGACATTTCATCAAACAGTTTACGTCCTTCGTCTAAAAAAGTGGAGTCCATATACATTGATACCAAGTTGTTCGCCGCATAAACGTTATGAGAAAACCCAGTTTTGATCAAATGAGACTGAAATGCTTTTCCCTGTTTGATAGCGTGAAATCGCCCACAATGACGCAAAGCTGCCACAATGCACTTCAAATCCATTATCGTTATTTGTGAAAGCTGACGACTTAATGGAGTTCCCTATAATGGCGGGATAAGCAGGAAACCCACAAGAGGTCACGATTGACGCTTGCCCTGGAACTTGATACTGTTGAATATATTTGTCCGACTCCATTGCCGAGGTTGGACAGACCATTTAGACATGTCGTTTTTAATCACGATATAAGAATTATGAAAATAGTGTCTACGTATCTATCACCGTCTTGGATGTGAACTAGTCTTTTATAAAATGGAATTTGAAATGAATCAAATTATTACTGACATCCGCTTGCTTTGGGTTCAAGTTTCAGTTCGGAAAGATCGGTTGGTCATCCGAGCAATCAATCCATTGGGACAAAACAATACCGGAGGGTGTCTCAGAAAACAATAATCATGCCGTATGAAGCAGTTAAAACATGTGGAAGCAGTCTAAGCGTATATGAAGGCAAAAGTATCTGCTTCGCTTGTTCTTACAGGAAAGTAGAGTGAAAATATCTATTTGCATATCTACAGTCTTGATGTAAAACTATGGCACACTTAATCTCAGACCTCAATAGTCGAAAGCTTGAAAATCCAACGCAGCGCATGTCAGAGAACTATTAGAAACCAAGGCTTGAAAACTAGACAACAAAACAAAATTGATGTGGAGGAGAGCTTCTATGTTTTCATGCAAGACGTACGATTATAATGGAGAACTCCTCGGATGCTCAAAATTGGAATTCCACCACACACCTGTAAGTGTATCAACTGCAATGACCATCTGCTTCTCTACAGCAGAACATTGGCAATGCACGGCAGAAAGCTAGCGTTCAAGAGAATAGCCTAGGCTGCAGTATGCTTGGTGGGTATTACTCCTGAATGTACAAGATTAATGATGATAAACTATGTCATCTAATGGACTCGATCAGGGCATCATGAAAGTTAACTGGATGGCCTGATCCAAGTGTTGAGTTATGGTATTGGAGACACCCGCATTCTGGCAAAGGATACATATAGATGGAAGTTTTTCTGTTGATCTTTTTAACTCTGGGTACCATCATTCCTTTGCGATCACTTTCAGTCAGCATTGCTTCCATTTGACCCTTGAAAGCCGTCCAGCTGTCAAACCAGTTAGTAGAAACTGCATTATCAAATCTGTACATTGTTGTCAAAATCCTGGGTTCCACATTACCTCGTAATACAAATCTCTAGATTTTAGTTTCACAACAACCATAGGTCCATACCTCAAAATCAATCCAAATCCAATTGTCACATAAAATGCCGAACAAGTAAACAATCTGCATATGCATACTCCTATTTTCTAATTCCAGAATATTGCTATTGTGACAAAGTAGGCCCATTTTACATCCAGCAGGACTCCCAAAGGACTATCCTTGTTCTGACGTTTGATGTATATATAGTATGTTGTTATATCTTTTATCTAAATTATTTTAATATAACTGGTTTTATATCATATTTTAAATAATTGTGGAAGCTTTATTTGAGAAATGACAACTAAGAAAATATAGGGGTTTACCAGTCAAAATATGAACAAAACACTATTTATGACTGAATATAATTTAGTAATACACGGTCGTGTATTAGCCCAAGTTCTTCTCGAATAAGGCTAAAGGTAATATACAACCTATAATACGAGCGCGTCAAACCTGTATTCCAATCCAAAATTTTGGCAAAAAGATACACGATCTAGACCACGATCATATCCAAAACCGTATATATGATGGACAAAAATTACATAAGACGATGAAAATTAGAGTTTTCAATTAGGGTTAACTGCCCACTTAAAGAAAGCTTAAGAACACATTCGAAAGTCATTGCAATAGAGAGATCAAAAATCATTCTATAGAAGCGATCTTCAACAAAGGATACCTTAGAATTTTATATTACATCAAGGAATAATGCCTTCATTTTAACTATTGTTTTCGCATTTGTAAGGATGGTATGTGACTAAATAGTAAATACTTCTATATCTTAACGAATAATCGTATGTTTTTTTATTCAATTTTAAATAAAGGTTTCTATTCATATGTATTGCTATTAATACTAACCATATACAAGCGAGAAATTAGGTCTAACTTTATCTACAAATAGATATAGTCGAGAGTACTTACGTGTATTGTCTTCAGCACATATATTAAAAATTGAATAGGGATTGAAAGATAAACCCACTTGACTCTTTCAATATTATAATAACCTTTGTGGAGCTTCAAAGAATTTAGGACAATATGAAAAAAGATAATAAGATAGAGATATTGGTTAATCTACTTAAAATAGGTGAGAGGTATCAAATTATTACACTAAGAAACTTAACAAGTCTAAATAAAAGAACTTTAATTGAATAAACATATAAGATGTAATTAAGAAAACCTAACTAAATATTTTTTAAAATTGATATTTTTTTATTATTACTCAGTGCTCTTGTAGTGACATAAAATAGTGAGGATTTAGTTTTAACTTTAATTAAATCAACAGAATTTCACTTCATTACTAATTAGATAATAATTAAAAAATTAAGTTCAATATTTATCAATTCTTTGTAGGATTAACTCTTATTATTACTTTACTAATACCAAACAATAGATATACTTCCCTAAATTGAATATTAAAAGAATAGAATATAAAAATTCACTCATCAACATCGTGCATGACACATATTATGCTTTAACTACTTCCACGGTGCATGCCAAGTTTGGACTGATCAAGACAGGATGACGGCTTCACACTGAAGTTTGCACAGGTATATTGCTACAAGCATCAAGCATTACCAACAAAGAAATATAATGCAATGTAGACGTCAAATACCTGATTCCCATGTCCTGCAGTAGAACCACAAGCTTGCGCTTATCAGGCCTAATGGTCTTTGCATGTCCATCAAAAAGGAATCTGCGATGGCCCATCAGAAAATGGGGGAAATTGCCGCCCTGAGTTGTTACAAAAACCTCGCTAAGCAAACAAACGGTGTAATCCAATGCTGCCAACCTTGAAGAATAGCCCTGTGAAAGGGATCAAAAGACATGAGAAATTCGGTGGCATATATACAGTGAGACATCACGATTAAAGTAAAATCACATAAACGATGCACATGCATATGAACTCGTAGATGCACCTTGTGTCATAAATTCTCCCGTTTTAATCTGCCTGATCTACTCATTCAGTTGGATACACAAAGTTAAACTGAACAAAATTGTATAGATAAAATCATGAATCTAACTAGATTGAAAAAAAGATAGAAATATTGATCTAACAGGCATTCATCTGCTGGGATTGTGTAATTCACTTTGTTAACCTTAGTAGTACTCTTGTCAAGAAAGTTACGAGATAAAAGGAAACATTACAGCTTAACGGCCCTAATAGGTACAAAGGTAGAGAGCTTAAGGCATGCCTGGATGAGCAACCAAATTCTCAAGCTTCAGTTAAAAAATATCCCACTAAGCAAGAATGATAAATGGCACAGATTATGAATGTTTCCTTGACCATGATTTACAGGAGGCTGTTATAAGTATTTACCTTAAAAGGGGCAAGCTCATCTGGAGTTGCAAGAGACTCCTTGGAGTAGATCAAAGGAAACATTTTCAGCATCGGGGCCAAATACCTTTCTGCTTGGTAAAGTTTACCCGAAGCCAAATAAATTGAAGTGTTGCTCTCAAATCCCATACCACGAAGCATCATCCCAACCTATGCTGACAGGAAAAGACATCAAGCAAAAGAAGATGTTATTGTTGATTTATTAGTGGATTTAGATTAGTATGCATGAAACAAGGAAGGTATAGAAAAGCAGGCATCAGTCATCAGACATGAAACGATTCTGAGTATACAGGCATAAGACATCAGGCATGGAATAGATTCTGAGGACACAGGCGTCATTCATCATACTTGAAATGGATTGAGTCTTTACACAAAAATGAAACAGTTCCACAGGAAGCAGAAGCTTACAAAGTGTTTGTATCAAAGGCTCATATTAATATGCCAAGTCACCAAAAGGCAAGAGAAGGAAAGAAATCCAAAGTACCTCCAAGGGTGTTAGAGGACATTGACCATTTATACGATTATAGCCCGGGATAATGATACGGTCTTTCTTCTTAAATTTATTTTTCCACCATCGTTCTCGAAATGAATCCATTTCAAACTTTTCAGAATCTCCTCCATCATACACACAGCATGAGAAGGCCACCATGTCCTACAGTTTGACAAGAAATATTAAGCAATCATTAGTTTAAATCGTATTATTTCAATAAGCAACATGAAAAGAATAGAAAGCATGCTTAGTGAATCACAAATAGATAGAATAGTCGTACCTCCTCAAATCGGAGGTGAACAGACACATACTTTCCGCCAGTCTGTGAGCTTTTATCAATCATTCGATTAACCATCTTTTGTGCAAGGTCAGATATTGAGGAAGAGAACTTCAAAGCTTTGTAATTTGCTAGGCATCTTAGTAACTGAATATGTGAAGGGACATTCATCGCCAATCTGTTGGCAAATGGGGCTACGCGGACAACCCTGATAAATGAATCACCAGATAATCAATGTGGAAGTATGATTCAACATATTTAAAAGCCAGAAAAAATGACAAGCGCAACAAAGTTGCAATGTTCAAATCGGCCATCCTTATATCATAGGATCATTTAACATATTTAAAAGCCAGAAAAAATGACAAGTGCAACAAAGTGCAATGCTCAAATCGGCCATCCTTATATCATAGGATCTTTACTTTGGCTCTCAGCTTGCTCTCAGAATTTCCTATTTCAAGTTGTGATAAACTATGTTCACATCATACAATTAGACAAGAAAGAAAGAGGACATGCTTCAGAACATACCCTTGCTGCCGTAGAACAGGATAAACTTCTCCCAAGTAATAATTAGCTGAAGCCCAAGCTGGGACACGCAAGTTTGGAATATTTGTGATATTGTGCTGATACCTTTCCATCAAATCGTCTGGTAGTTTTGTCACTACTTTCACATAACCATCCAGAGTTTTGATAAAATGATCTTCATCATATATATCTGCAAACACACTATAAAGCAGGTGGATTTCACTTTATGACACACTCAGGGTCAATACAATAACTTTTTCAGGAAAGAAAATTCGTCGCAGCAAAGAATTCATAGTATATGTTTTGACATCTTCATGTGTACTTATTATATGGTTACTTAAGCATGATGCTAGGCTTTTGATATGGTTAAATGACTACAGGTTCGTTAACAGGAGTCAGATTACACAAGCCATACGAACTTCAATGAGCCATCTCTAGTGTCCAGGATAATATAACTAACATTATTATAGGAGTCTGGTTAAACTTCTAATAACCATAAGCATAGTAATTTCAAGAATATTGGCATTATCGGAAACAGACATAACGGAGTAAATAGCAGCACCCCCAGCATGCTTGCAGAATCTAAACTAATGTGGTCTTATTCCAAACCAAAAGTTGTGCAAAGAATGGCATTTCATAATTTCAAAAAAAGAATTACACCTGGATTTTTACACTCAACGATACTGTCTTTAGGCACTTGCAACCTTTTAACTTCGTGTGAGTAGGTTTTTCACTTAGTACACCTTATCACCTTAACTTAACATTTAAAACACATGAATGATGCAAGTAAGCGGCTCACCTTGGATCCATCCATACACTATTGAGGTCGAAGTAAGGGATAACTAAAACAGTATTCAGAAGTCCTGCCACTGCAACTGCATTACAGATCTAAGACACACAAGGGAAGTGTCAGAACTCAGAAACAAGGCATGAGCACATAATGGATATCAAGGCATTGCGGTCTGCACACCCGACACATCTTAATATTCTCAAAAATTGTAAATAAAAGAAAGAAAGACAGAGTATACCAAACAGACCAGTAGAAATGGTGGAGGACTCACCGCAGAACGCTGTTGATTTAGACCACCATTTGCCTCAACAAGCAGGTAGCCGATGGGGCCAGAAGGCTCTACAATTAAATGGGAAAAGTTTGGATTATCTTTCTCTTTAACTATTGGAACAAATGCAACTTGAGTTAACTCATCTCCCGCAAAACGAGAATTCTACATTCGTGAACTATAACACGCTAAAATCACCCTATAACACGCTAAATTCAAGATCGGAAAATCTTTCACCTGTTACAATGGGGAAATTCGGTTTGTAAGTTGAATTGGAACAGGGTCTCCGGACTTTGAGCTTCCTTTTGTATTGCCACACAGAGGATAACTGCGCCAAGAAAATGGCCCATCATGCTCTGAGAATCAGAATTAAGTAGGTAAAGGTACCCAGATTTAGTATCTAGCGTCCTTCGAATTGCTGTCACAAGACATGAGAACTCCCTTCTTATTAGTCACTTTATGATCTAGTTCATTTTTTAAAATAACCCCATAATCCATCTAACATTTCCACCTTAATCTCATCCACCAATGTCAGACGTAGAAGGCGCACTTCACATTACGTCTCAGAAAGGATAATTTAATTGAAGAACTGAGGATGAAAAAGAGATATAAGAGACGAAAGTAGCATCGTCTTTTCCATTTATTTTACCATTAAAGACGAGAGAGATACTCTTTTCGCTTGTCTTCTTTTCGCAACAATCAAATAAAAAACCAAAATCCAGAAGAAGTTAAAGAAAACACAATACAGGACTCAACAATCAACAACCTGAATAGCAGTAGAATTATCAGCTTGAATATGAGGCCAAAGTTTCTGAAACAACTGGTGGCTCTTGTACACAGCAACAGGGTAAGTAGTCTGTGCAAGAAACGCGGAGAACTGACCAACGCACATGATCAACGCCAAAATGTACAGTAAGGGCAAAACCAGGAGGTACTTGACGTTCCACCGGGAAAATACGCCAGCAGTGAAGCTGTCCCGCCGAGAATGGGACAGAGTTTTGGAGCGGAGCCGTCGTCTGCATTGCGAGTTGGTGTCGCAGGTGGGGCCTTCGCTGGCGTAACCGTTATTAGTAGGAGTGTTAGTACTGTAGAGTTTGGCTTTCATGGGTGAAGAGTGGGTATGGCCATGCGCATACAGGAACAGATTCAAAGTGGGTATTCGGAGCTGCGGTTTATGTTTAGGAGATATGTTATTTGGGAAGACAGAGCGAGAGAGAGAGAGAGAGGGGTAGGCTTGGTCGGAGGGGCTCGGCTCGGGCTCGGGCTCGTGCTCGTACTCGTACTCGTGCTGGTCTCCTCTCCAATAATGAGTGTTAGGTGCGACTAAGGGACTCGTAATTTTGCGCGCTCAAATCGCCGTACCTGTTCATTTGATCTTTTTACGTTAAAAATGTAAAGACAAAGTTAAAAGCAAAACGTACTTTTAATAAATACAAGTCTAAAAAATGCAATTGTTTGATATATAATGAAAAAATGTCTCCTTAAATATTGTAATTTTAATATATATATATATATATATGAAAATTCAGCAAATTGGTGGAAACATTACCACGCAGAAAAAATGCATTACTTGAAAAGTAATCCCGAAATAATACATTACCAAAGGAGAAAACATAAGCACATGACTGAAGCATGATTCTTCAGACCATCAATTTTAGTTTTATGAGAAGGAAATAGGCATTGAATGCTTTTGCTAGCAACATAAAGAAAAGCATAAATATGTGATTGAAAATTTGAGTGAGTAAAATGGTGCGGAGGCAGAGGGTAGTAATGATGCAGTATCCTTCCGGTTGTATCAAATTCAAACCCCACATGCCCCTCCGTTGATTTCAATGCGTACGTACCACTTACTACAAGCTAGCTGCTTCATTCAAAGTAGTCAGCCCAAAACCTCTCTCTGTTGCCTTTTCAGTTTTCCCTCTTGTGTTACCGCATCACCAACTGCTCATCACAATTTAGATTTTCAATCTCTAGCTGGTACTGTCACAATCAGGTTCAGGTGACTGTTATGGGATATAAGTACATTTTCTTTTACAATCATGGTTATGGAAAATATATTTCTAAATTATAGTTTTTTTATTTTTTATCTATATCTTATATTTTATATAATTAATTCATATTTACTAAATAATTACACATAAATTATGATTGCGATGATAATAAAATATGTTGTTTGTAATGTAGTGATTAATAGAATAGTAAATGAATAAAGAAAATAAATAGGTATGCAATTTAAGAAAATTCAAAAGGATTTAAGTAAAAAATCAAAATTAATCAAATCATTCTTATATTGGTCATTTAAAAAAATAGGAACTTAATCAATATATGATCATTTGAATATATGGCACAATGTATAATTGTTTTCAATTTTTTTAATTTGGTTGCATTGTCAACCCACGAAAAAACTTTAAACTGGTCTGTTTGAAAAGTTATCTAGAGGAGACTTTCTATAACACTAGCTGATACTTTAATTGCTACTTATGTGACTAACTGAAGCAGATTCTGAATGTACCCAAAAAGTAGTTTCTGTCTCTAACAGTCATTTTAAGGATTTTTTTATTTATATAAATAGACTATTATTGAGCTGTGGAAAGAACTTGAAAGATTAAAGAGACCATCCGCACATTATATTGAGCTTTTGTTTTTAAATATGAGAAAAGTGACAATGTTTTGTTTTGAGTTATATAATTATTACAATTAAAGAAATTACTTGAAATATACTTCTCTTAACTATGAATAAAATTTGTCAAAGATCATTCTTCATTCGTGATAAAATATGATATTTATAAAAATAATCCTTCATCTGTAATAATGAAGAAATTGTATGAAAAACTTCTCTTCACTTGTTGGAAATAAAAACTAAAAATTGATGAATGGATATAATTAAAAATTATTTGAATATACCCATTTTGTTTCTATATTTATATTATCTTTTTATCATTATGTGTTTATTTTATTTAATATAAATTTATGACAATCATTTGTTAGAATAACAAATTCATTAATTAATTTCAAATAAAAAAAGTGAACGCCTCTCAAATGTTATTTAAGAATTAATTGATTTTGTAATATTTTGATCTTCATCGTTAACACCTAATTAAAATCTTGCTGAAGTGCGAAATTTGAGTAGGTCTAATAATATGCAATCTTACCTTTATTTAATAAAGAGACAATTTTTGATAGATCTACGTGTAACATTTTGTAAGTGCAAATTGTTACTGTACATTTGCACTTATTTTATAAATTTTAAGTTCAATTCCGCTTATATTGGACTACATATGGAAGAGATGCATGTTATAAGTATAATCCAAGTTAAAGTAAACACACAATTAATTAACTACGGCATGTTGGATTAAAAATAAGGGGAAAATATAATTTATCTTTAAATTAAGTTAAAGGTGTAAAGTGTAAACATGGGAATAAATTATAAAAGCATATCCAGGAATTGCGGAGAAAGGAATTTGGTTTGGTGGTTTCCAAGTAGCTATCCGCTTCGTCTGGGGCTCTGTTGACGTCAGTTGATCAATGAATTTACTTTGCTGGCCCACTTCACATCTGCCTTGCACTGTCCTTTCTTTTTCTCTCCTTCCTTCCAAGACCTTGACCACTCCATTTGGTGCTCGTTTACGAGATTCTGGGACTCTCAGAATGGTTTAACACTAGATGTATTTTCTTTAATTATTTAATTTTAGTTTTAAATTTTCGAAAGTTTGGTAATCAACTCACGCGGGTAGCCAATATTCTTAGTTGGATTTGATTTTTGGTACTAGTCATTGAACGTAGATCGGTAGTAGTGCGGATGACTATGTACACTGTGGACCAAATATCCTACTTTATGAGATCCGGACAAAAGAATTGCCTGGGCTAAGAACTAACAACGATAGGCAAATTAAACTCCACCTGAATAACCAAAATTCCAAATGGGTATTCTTTAATAGTATCAGTTGATTATATACATGTGATCTGCTGCATCATGTTATGTCACTTCCAATGCAAAATAATAATAGTTGCATTCCAGATTCTAGAAAGTAAACAACATTACATTTTGTATATGAATAATCGAAAGTAAACGTGAGCGAATGAGGGGACAAATTAAGCCCAAATCTCTCCGAAACAAGCGCTTTTTATCCTCCTCCGCAAGATCCCATCGCGTAATAGTCATATTTACATCAATACCCTTCTGTTGCATAGAATGTTTTCCGCTTGAGTTGTTCAAAATGACAACAGATCCCACATGGTCACAACTTTTTTTTTCTTTTCTTTTCTAATAAGTCTGGATAATGTTACTAAGCCAACCATAGGGTTATTGACAACTTCCGTTACACGTTACCGTTTTAGTTTCAGAAATGAACATCCAATGGAAAGGTGGACAGGATCTTACTCACATAAATGACAACTATGTATAGCGCGCTGTCTACTGTAAAGAGATAATGTAGCCAAATTTAGCTTCTGATGGTTGCACACCTATCCAGATGCCATTTATTATATGAGTACGAATACGATAGATCCAAGAAATTAAAAATTGATTATATCATTTTTGGCTTAAATAAATTTTTTTTTTGTCAATTAGAATCATGCTTCACGTGTAGCTAGCTACTCTGTCTTCTGACCAACGTAGAGAACGCAGCCACGATGGCATTAGACTTTTAAGGATTCCACTTCCAGACCTGTAAACAGCTATCAATATCAAGTCAATTGAATAACGGACTTAATTCCTTATATGGTTAAATAAACACAAAGAAATGGCTCTCTATTTTACGTCATGCTCCACTTCAACCAACTCCACTGTTGTCAAGAGGACATTGGCTATGGGGAGTTCCTTAGGTTGTCATTTTACCATCAGACAATATTTGTAATCCCCGTCTCATGTCATTACAAAAGGTTTTAATAACAGTAGCATCTTTTTACGTGTCGATTTCTCAGGTGCGAAGGGCTCCAATAAATAGCCACTGGGTTTGTGTCCTACCAGCTGGCCCTTTGGATGTTTCCGGTTACGTAAGAGGGGCTTTGATAATGGTCAAGCTGCGACTGAGCCAAGTTTAAATGTCACTGTCAAGTCAATGCTTTTGTCCCCATTCCGGCATTCCCACTAAACCTCTCAGCCTCGAGCTTCTATTTACCACAAAATTACCTTTCAGCACCGGGGATGGTGGTGGACCTCACCCTCCATCCTCGGCACGGGATGGCCGTGCCCGATTCCCAGTACCATCCTCCATTCCCTAGTCGCAAAAATGGCGTGCCATTGAACCATGTGCCTTGGCTGTTTCTGAAGGAACATGCTCAGTTGCTAGTGATATTGGAACACATTGACTTCTACTTGATGGATGGCGAAATTAAACCATCCTCACGATTTGCAAACATACTTTCGGCGGAAAAAGAAGACAAAAAAGAGTCCCCCACTCCACTTCTGGGGAATCAACCACTAGGTTTCACATAATGCCATTGAAACCAGAGAACCAAAATCTCCTCATCCCTTTCCTAGTACCCTGTCTGCTCATCTGTGTGAACAAAAATTGTTTGGAAGAATATATCCTCTGTTGGATAATTTAGACATTTCCCAGGATAATCATTAATTGAATTTTTCGGTTTTTCAATAAATTATTAGTTAAGTTACAAAATTTGATCAAGATAAAGATAATAAAGTAACCTAATAATGATCTAGGTCAATGAGTCAAAGTTTAGGAGGAAAATGATTTCAATCAGTGAGGACCGGACTCATATCAGGCTTGTGGCGGGGAAGTCCGATATGGACGTTATATATAAAGATTAAGGTCTCCTATAGTCATTCAGATCATTCGTAGACATATAAATTCTCTGACCCGTTAAGAGCGCTTACGTTTTAAGAAAATTGTAGAAAGATGTTGATCACGTGTCGGTGAAGGATTTCCGTGAAGGTCCCAGAAGATTGAAGCTCGTAAAAAGTCGGAATGGAATAGAAACTACCTTAGAAACTATCTCGAAAGTCGGAATGGAATAGAAATCAGGTATTCCACATTTCCTTCATTTATTTCCCTTTCATGAACGATCCGAGATACGTAATAAGGTTCATGCTAAGTGTTACACGTGGTATCAGAGTGATTACGTGATCGTGTGGTTAAAAAACAAAGTTTTCCGGAGTTCATCCTTTAGGATTTTCATATGTTTTTATTCGTTTTTCTGTATTTTCACGTGTATGGATGTGTGCAAGTGGAGTACATGAGGCTAGCCATGAGAAATGGGTCGAAAATAGGCCAGAAAGTGCCAAAAATGGGCTCTAGGATCGCTGGAAATTACCCTCCTCGTCAGAGGGCGATAGAATCGCCGAGCGCGTGCGACAGTGCTCCAGTAAATAGAATCGCCGAGCGCGTGCAACAGTGCTCCAGTAACCTCCTAAGGGCGATTAGGTTGGCGCGTGTAAAGCATGGGTCTCACGTCGCCCGCTCTCCCACTGGCAAGGGACGGGCGAGCCGTGCACCGCACACGCTTGCTATCTGTCCTAACACATGGACGGTGAGGATGGGGAAACATGGCGGCGTGTGCAATGCAAGCGCCATACAATAGAGGCACATTTGTGTGCGGTGGTGCTTGTTATAAACGCGCCAACAGTATCCTGCACACGTGATTGCCCCACGCGCCAGAAGCGTTTGTTGTGCATCGTCCGTGCACGTGTGCACCGTACGCACCTCCAGCCTACGCGTAGTGGTGACGTCGGGCTGACATCAACCCACAGTGTTATGTTGATGTCAGCGCTACAATACTGCTGACATTAACACTAAAAAAAAGAAAAAAATTCAGAATTCTTGTAAGTGTGCCCCGGGACCTTTTGGGTCAGTTTCTAGGTTAGGAAAATTTATAAAGTGATTGTTTTTTCAATTTTTTGGATTAATTACGTTGGTAATTTGATTTTGGAAAAGGTTTAAAAGCTTTTTAAAGTTAATTTCCTACTTTGAATTGCACATAAATGAGACGCTTAAGGTTTTGTTTTTTGTGTGGTAGGTTCGGTGTTCGGAAAGCACGATAATCGCTCTAATTGAGTTTTTTAAGATAAAAGTCTCAAATAAAGTTTAAAGACAATGTTTTCAGTACCAGTATGTGATTATTTGACTGTGCATATGATTTTTTGCATTTATTGCTGATTTTCGCAAATAGTATGCCCATATAGAATGTGAGAACAACATAAGGATGTATCCCTTGTGTTTGTGGACCTTCCGGGGTATTGATGAAGATATAGTCACCAAAGTGGCATTTCAAGTCAGTATTTTGGATTGTTCTACTTACATGTCTAGGGATGTATCTAGTCTTATGTTCGGTTATTCTACCCAAAGGTGTTGGCCTTACATAGGATTTTGAGATGTGTATAAAGGAATAAGGTGGAGGAAAGTCATTGCTTAAATGATCTATTCACCCAAAGATGGTAATGTAATGAGAGTTGATGGTTTGTACTCCAATTGCTTTTATGTGGAGATCTAATTGCATATATTATGTATTCAGCCCAAAGGTGTTTTATAATATGTGTGATCAGATTCTCGGTATAGATACTGTTTTAATGCTTTAAGTATCACTGTTATCTTACATTTGAGCTAATCTTTACATTGTCTTTTCTGTTTTGCAGTCACCTTTTCTGTAAACAATACTGTCACGATTGAGACCTTGATCGGTTTCAATTTCAAGAAGTGGAAGAAGGATGTTGAGTTTGCTTAGAGATGGACGACATCAACATGGCAATGCTAGCTGAGTGACCTTGTCGACTTACTGATATCAGCTCGGAAGCTGATAAGATGGATATGACAGTCTGGGAGCTGTCAAATAGGATGTGTTATTTGATCATCAAAAGGTCAATCCTAGATCATCTGCAAAGTGGATTACCGGACACAATCATAACAAAGGAGTTCATGAACAATATTTCACAGAGGTACAAGGTGTCTTCCCATGCGGACCAGAGTACCTTAATTAAAGAGCTATTTTCCATAAGGTACACAGGAGAAGGAGGCGTAAGAGAGTATATCATCAGGATGGTTTACCTTCAAAGTAAGCTGAAAACACTAAATGTACCCATCCCTGACATACTCATAGTGCAATAGACGCTTGATACTCTCCCACGAGAGTTTGAGATGTTGGCGACGTCATACATCTCTCAAGATGAGGCTTAGGATATCAATGCTTTGATTTTCCGATGTGCTGCAGCAGAGAAGAAGCTTAAGAGTTCTTCTCATACAAGCTTGTATGCAGTCGCCAAAGGTAAGGAGAAGGTGAAGCCCCAACAGTCTAAGGATAAGGGTAAGAAATCCAAACCCTCTCCACAGATTTAGACTGGACAATCTAACATTGTTAATGGCCCACATGACATGAAGAATATGTGATGCTTCTTATGAAAGAAGAAAGGGCATAGGAAATATGATTGCCTGAAGTACAAACTTTGGAAGGTTAAACAGGAGCTATTTGGTAACTCATCGGCCTATATGATTTATGAATCCAATTTAGCGATAGCCACATTAAGTTCTTGGTGGCTAGATATTGGAGCTTCTAATCATGTTGCTTCCATACTGGAGGGGTTCAGATCCACAAGAAGGCCGACTAAAGCTGAGGAGAAGTTGATGGTCGATAATAATGAAGAAGTGGACGTTTTGTATATAGGAGATGTAGGTTTGAACCTCGATATGGGTTTTATATTGGTCTTACGAGACACTTTTTATATACCGTATTTTAGACAGAATCTAATATCAGTATCAGTTTTGGATAAAGAGGGTTATCGTTTTGTATTTGATACTTCGGTTGTAAATATTTCTATCAATGCAAAACATATTGGAACTGCCTTCTTATCCTACAGATTATATAGAATGTGTCTTACCCCTAAGGAAATGTATGCTTCGTCTTATATTTTCGAACCTGTTACTCGTAATAGACCTCTGATAAAGGAAACATCATATCTATTGTGACATAAACGCCTTGGCCACATTTCTAGGGAGTGGGTTGAGAGATTGATAAAGGATAACATTCTCCCAACTCTAGATTTTAGTGATATGGATACATGTATTGATTATTGCAGGAGTAAGTTAATCAAAATAAAGAAAAATGGGTCAACTTGTCATACATACAGATATTAGTAGACCTTATATAGCCACGTTGTGCAATGCTAGATTTTTTTGATGTTTATAGGTGATTATTGCCACTACGGTTATATGTTCTTGCTTAAGGAAAAGTCTAAAGTTCTTGATAAATTCAAGATCTTTAAGACTGAGGTTGATAACCAGTTAGCAAAATCAATAAAGATTGTCAGATTTGACCGGGGAGGTGAATACTATGATAGACATGGGGTTACAGGACAAAAAAAAGGTCTTGTTTGTCAGGTATTTGGAATTAGTTGGAATAGTGACTCAGTTCATTATTCTGAGTAGTCATAGCAAAATGGTGTGGCCAAAAGGCACAATCATACCTTAAAGGATATGATGAGGTCGATGCAGAGTAGGACTAACCTACCCGAATACCTTAGGGGTGAAGCCATTAAGATGCCATTATATATATTGAATGGAGTCCCAAGTAAGTTAGTACCTAAGATGCCTTTTGAACTCTGGGTTAGTATGAAACCAAGCTTTGCACACATTCGTGTGTGGGGTTGCCCTGCTGAGATACGGTTATATAATTCTTATGAGAGCAAATTGCAACCTCGTTCTACTCATTGCTATCTAGTAGGATATCTTGAACACTCTAAGGGCTACAAATTTTACTGAAGAGAAGGAGGAGCCAAAATAATGGAATCACAGACGGCTAAGTTTCGGGAATACGATGTCCATGATGAGGGTGGACCTCACATACTCTAGGAGATAGCAGGTTGGATACTATGTTGGATCCCGTTACCGGATGTCCAACCTCCTACGAACGGAACCAGAGCATTTCCACTCTTGCTCTGATACCATAAATGTTAGATCCATAATCCGAATCCGGAACCCAACTCAACTAATCCGAAACCTTCATACTTAAAACATGCTTATAAACTTCAATCAATCTTCTTAGGGCCCAAAATTAAATTTGATTTCTAAGCTAATATGGAAACCTTAAAACATTCCCAATCCGGTATATTTTTTTTTCATCTTATTTAGTAGGGTTATAAAATTTCAAATGTAAAGGGTATTGTATGGATTTTCTATGTATATATGTTTTGTATGGTTTAAAAAGGGTATTGTAGTATGCCTTAAGAATGATGAGAAAAGTAAGCATGAT
>JAOSBM010000006.1:9227803-9239625 GCA_027568955.1 Erythroxylum tenue
CACAAATTAATCCATCAAATCGCATAATTCACTTAAATCATACTTGTTCAATGAGAAAAGAATTCGGGGGCCAACATGAGATATATGTTCTTTCTAGCTTCTATAATCTGCTTGCTAAACCAGATTTTTTGTTCAGTGAGCTCTATATAATTCCATATAGCTTGGCAACGATTGCAATTCCATTCTAGCATGTTCAAGCTGTCCAAATAGTTAAAGTTTTATATAGATAAATATAGAACGAAAGACAAATGATTAATAATGAAACAAAACAACATAGATAGGAAATATTTCAAGTATGAAACAAGAAGATAAGTAGGAGATAAATAAACATGGATAAGTAGGAGATAAATAAACATGTATACTAATTGATGAATTAAAAACATAAGTGAAATCATATTTAAATTAGATGGTTGGTGATGAAACGATAAAAACTTAATAGACTCATACCTGTTCGTGTTTCCATTTGAAACCAATCCTATGCGAGGGTTGGAGATGAGAGAAAGTAAGAGAACTAAAAGGTAGTTTATTTCATTTCATAGCTAGAGCGAAGGCTCTATGTTACATTATATAGGTAGTGAAGGATAGAAGAGGCCAAAATATTGACTGGTGATAAAATAAAGAAGGATTCATGACAAAAGTAAAAAAGAAGCAAAAGTAAAAGTAAAGCGAATAATGTACATAAAGCAAAAGGAAAGATAAAGCAGAGGAATCTGCTTTAGTTACTGGCCGACAGTGGGGCCTACATACTTTTAAGATCCATCCTTATTGCTAAGTCCTCTATTATTGCTTCAATAGAAATGACGTCTTCTTTGTCATTTTTGGATGTGGTAGGACAGTAGATACACTTATGTTGTGTATGATTGTTGAGTTGCTGACAAATGACATACTTCCATTGTTCAGATAATTCTTTAAAAATACCGTTGAGTATTGAGAATGGTTGCTTGAACTGTTTGATTATTTGAAGTGCTTCTGTGGTAATTGGCGACTTATATGCAGAGATCAAGATCATATTTGGTCCTTTGTAATTTACCTTTATGAATGATTCGGAATTAATCTATATGCATTGTAGAAACTCCTTCTAAACAGTTGAGGTTGAACTGATTGATTGTTTTCCATTCGAAGGTATGTCATGGTGGTTTGTCAATACGTGGATATATTTCGTTGCTGATTCCAATTTGAATGAATGCTATTTTGGAAACTTTAATTTTAGCATCTTTAATGTTATCTGTTTCCTTGAAGATAGGGTAGCTGCTGAAGATTTTGAGAAACATTTCTCTATTTTTGGCAAACCGATCCTTATAGGTCTTGATTGCTTGTAAAAACCTAGGAGGAAATTTAGAGAGAATGTTTAAATTGGTTAAATAAATGGTATCTATAAGCCCACTTTGGAAGAATAAATATGTTGTGAGTGGATTTGCTTCAGGAAAAATAATTGCTTTGGGTCCATATCTATCGCGATTTTGTGGATAATATTGGAATATTTTTTGTTCTTCTTTCCAATCATTTAAGGCCTGAAAAACATTCACAGAACATTTCAGACGTAAGTTTTCATACTTCATCCTTAAATGCTTTGTTGGGTACTGCATTGATTTTGTCCATATTGATTGGTTTATCCAATGTCTTCATTCTTGGTTCTAATGGTGGACTTTCCAAGACTTGTTTATATTGAGGCTTCAAAGGTGGGTGTTTGAAAAAGTCAGATAAGGCTTTTTCTGGTTCTTGTCTAGATGGAAAACTTTTGTGTAAAATAGATGATTTGCCAGTAATATGTACAGAGACTTGATTCCATTCGTCATAAATGCCTGCCATAGGTCCACTAAAAATAACATAGACCTTTTCTTCCTTAAAGTCTTCTCTTCGTTGAGCAATAGGTGAGGTAGAGGAAGGAGTGGAGATAGAAAGCTGGGTAATTTGTTGTGGAGTGATTGGTTGAAGCGAAGGTGTGGATGTGGGAGCCAGGGAAGTTGGTGGTTCAGAAATACTTTGTTTTTGTAAGAGGGTAATAGTTGCTCGAAGCTGGTTAATTCTCTTTGTCAGGGTTCCTACTTATTGTTGTAGTTCAACCAATGGTGCTTCGTCTTTAGATAATGATTCCTTTAAACTGGTAATGGCTGCTTCCATTCTTTGGTTAAAATATCTGCAAGACTGTTAGCAGAGGATTTGATATAATGAATATGAAAATTATATTGATTTAATTCGAGTTGCCAACGAATTAGGCGTCCTTGATTATAATTGGTTTTAATAGTATATCTGGTGAATCCACATAAATACTTGGAATCTGTTTGAATTGTAAATTCAACAGGTAATAAATCTATTCGCCATTTTCTCAAAGTCTTGAGGCAGGCTAGTGTTTCCTTTTCATGTATTGGATACTTTAGTTTAGCAGGATTGAAAGTCCCATTTATATACTTGCATAACAAATACTTCTTTTGGTTGGGAGGTTGTGTCAAAAGGCAGCCTGCCCATATGTCTATACTGGCATCAATTTGTACCAGGAGTGTATCCTTGGGAAGATAATTATATAAAATAGGTAGATCCTTGCATAAATACTTCAGATTACGTACCACTACGGTGTCTTCTGTGGTCCAACTCCATTGTGATTTTGTGCTGCATTTTAGTTGTAATTTTTTCCTTTCTTTTGCAAAATTTTTAAAAAAATCCTTGATCAGAGATATAGTTAAGTATGCCTAAAACTGTTGTACATGAGTTCGGTTGGTTAAAATATCTGGAAATTGTTGTATTTTTTTGAAGAATATTGGGTTGTAATTTGAGGAAGCCATTATGAAATTAAATTCCTAAATATTTTATATTTTGTTGTGCTAATTTGATTATCTTCTTGCTTAAAATTAATTCTTGACATCTATTTTGTACTATGTGTACCTTTTTTAAATGATCTTCTTTATCTATATTAGAGAAAATTATAATATCATCTATATATGCAAAAGTAAATTCTTCTAATCCTTCTAAATTATTATCCATAAATCTTTGATAAATACTAGGAGCTTGTTTAAGTCCAAAAGGTAATACATTCCATTGATAATGTTTTTGAGGAGGACAAGTTATAAATGTTGTAAGTGGTTTTGTATTTTCGTGTAATCTTAACTACCAATATCCAGATTTTGCATCTGTTGTTGTAAACCAATTATGGCCTTTTAACTTATTAATAATATAATCTTTGCGAGATAATTTATAGGCATCACCTATAGTTGCTTCATTTAATTTTTTATAGTTAATGACCATCCTACGTTTTCCACGTTTTTGTTCAGAGTGATTATTAACATACAAGGCGGGTGCTGAGTGCTTACTAGTGCTAGGAGAAATTCATTGTTTATCTAATAACTCTGTGCATTCAAAAATAAATTCCTGAACATCTTGTTGAGTATATGGAATGTTATTTCGAATGTTTATTTCTTGTGCAAGATCTTTTAACTTAATTTCAATAAGTAGGTTATTATTATTTTTAAGTGGATCTAAAGGATTTTCACTACAAACAGTTTCTAATAATGTTTCAATTTCAGTTTGAAGAGACATATTGTTGAGAAGATAGAAGTGTAGATAATCTAATTTGTCGGTTAACACTTTAATTTTTGATAATAAGTGGTATGATAGATAGGAATTTTAAGAATAATTGACTTTTGATCTGAGGATTTTATTAATGGTTTTTTAAAAGTGATATAGTGAAGATATTGACAAAATGGATTATATAATTTTAAAAATTGTTTCCTAGTATTAGTGGTAATCCGGATTCTTGTTGATAAATGGAAGGGACTATAAATGTATATTTTTCAATAAATATATTATTATAGTAACTTACATTCCAAATTGATTTTATACTTCCATCTGCTATGCGTATTTGTAATGGTTTTTCTAATTTTTTCCAATTAGCTAATAATTGTTTGATGCTATACATATAGTTGCTCCAGTGTCAATATATGCATTTACTCTTTTATTCTGAATAATCACTTAAATAAAGGTTGTATTCGGGTTCAGTTGATGATTCTGACTTCTGGGATTCATAGAGATATAGAGATGAAATAGTTGAATTTGTTTTATAGTCAAATTCGATTGGTTCTAATTTTTCTTCTAAAGCTGAGTTTAAGATATTCACTTTTTCTTTATATTTTGTTTAATTTCTTTTTGGGCAGTTATTAGCATAATGTCCTTCTTCTTTACATAGCCAACATTGGCAAGATTTTTTCTTTTGAGGGCAATAATCTTGTTTTGCTTATTTTTTAGGTCTAAATTGTTGGTAATTTTTGCGTCTAAAACATTTTCTATAAGGTCGATAAGATTGTTTTCCATAGTTTCTGTATTTTTGAGGATATTTTTTCCATTTGTATCTTTTAGTAAAGTGTGCATGTTTCTTTTTATATTTTGGATGAGTAAATTCACATCCGTATTGTTGTGGTACTTTGGCATATTTAGAACAACATAGTTGTATATCTTTATGTCTTAATGTTTTATGTAATTTTGCCTCTAAACATGTTTGTGCTAATATTTCTTTTGTAATGGAAATAGCTCCACCTAAGTTATAGACTACTATATGTTTACTATTTTTCTCTTGAAATTGTTTTTCTACTTTTTAGTTAATTGGATAAGGAAATTTTTGAATAAAATTTTGAATATACATTTCTTGTTCAGCTCTAGTTAATTTATAATAATATTTTCTAAATTCACAAATATATTGTTTTAGATAACATATATCACATTAGTATGTTATTTAGATGCCATAGAGCAGTTCGTCGTTCGTCATTAATTGAAGTTATAAAATATGAAAATGTTTAAATAAATGTATTAGTACATGTTAGAGAAAAAATTTATTGATTTGACATAAGAATTTTATATAAAATATTACTTATGTATATATCAATTTTTTTTTTGGAAAATAAATAATGAATTAACTTTAGACAAAGCTAATTCTACAAAACTCAGGGTTCAACTTGAATCTATACTAACAAGAATACTAATAGAAAGGAAAAACTAATTAGAGTTACATATTAAAACACGTTAGAGATGTCATCTACTCTTCAAATCTTACGAGAGAGTGTACCGAAAATTTTTGGTAATTAAGATGGATTGAATCCGTTTATGAGCTTGTCAACCAATTGGTATTGCCCCTGTTCTTGATTAGCATACATTCGATAGTTCCACTCTCTCCAAAGGAAGTATATAGTAGAAGTGAATGTCGCCTTCTATAGAATAGCATTTGGCTTACCCTTCTTTGAATTATTTATGGCCAAATTAAGAGATTGCTCCCAAGTATAGCGATATCCAGTATTAGGTAACATGCATAAGATCCTGCTCCAGATTGCCCTAAAAAAACTACATAAAAAGAAGAGATGATTTCTATCTTCTAAGCCCATTTTACAAAGAGTACAAGTATTGTCCTCAGAATCGTACCATTAGCTTTTATTCCTTAGCATGTTTTTAATCGCAAGCCAATAAAAAAAAGCTGCTTTCGGTTGAAAGGTGTTTTGCCATAGCAGAGAGGACCAAGATACCACCTATAAGCCCCTTGTTAGCAACTGATGACATGATTTGTTTGAGAATTTATTGCTCAGATTAAGAGTCTAGATGATTAAATCGGCTAGTAACTCATTGTCCAATTGAAGAAGAATTGGGCCAAAGAATCAAATCCTCAAAAACCCCCTCTCCAAGTTCCATTACAAATCAAAGGGGATACTATAAGATGAAGTGGAATGCAGTTTCTCAAGAGAAGTACCTGTGTATTTCAGTTGAGAGGGCTTGCATCCGTCTATTTATCATACCAAAGCCAAGTTCTTTTCCCCATTTTCAATCTTGTGTTTAACATATGGGTAAACTGTAACATCCCATCACCTATGGGAGGCTAAAGTAGTAAATATGAGTTATTAATGAGAGCTTAGAAATGTATTTTTCCATGCTCATGCATAATATGTCATACATATATAAGTGAATAGTGAAAGTTTTGCATATGAAAATAATTGTACATGCATTCATGAATGATTCTGGGTATAATTGAATTGAATTAGCAGTTTTGAAAATTTAGTGAATTTTGAATTTATCTATATTGGAAATATTATTGATTAGTGAAAATATTGTATTTGTGAATTTCGGTGAATTTAGGAATAAATTTTGAAGAAAAATGATAGAAAATAGGAGAAAAGAAATCACAAGAAGATTTGGAGATAGTTGGATTGTAACGATAGAATTAATGGGGTTTAGTTCAAAAAAAAACTTGGTTAAAGGTTAGACCATAGGAAAGTGACAAGTGTCAAGTTGCTTGTTGTACTTTTGCTAGAAGTAGGTTACTGTTCTCTGAGAGTTGAAAGGTTAAGTTTTGTCCAGATAAATTCTTCATAATCACCTTCTTTGAATTTCCCCCTCAATACACAAAGTTTTTTCATCAAACACCTTCTAAGAGATTTCTATGTTTTTCCCTTTTCCTAAACCAATCCCACCTTGTAAATTGTTTCTTCTGCCTTAAGAAAAATCAGAAGATGGTTAATGTTCACAGTGGATTACGTAATTTTGTATGGAGTTAGGGCTTGAAGATAGTTGAAGCTTTTGGAGTCTTCAACAAGTAAGTAGTGAATAAAATTGTTAGAGTTGTGGATTTTTGAAATAAAGTTGATGAATTTATTGTCAGTGCATGATCATGGCATTTACGTATATTTATATTCTTGAACACTATGTTAAGGGGATGAAAATTGTAGATATGGTGTAATTTGATTTTTTATGGATTGTTAGTGATCAGATGTGTGGAAATGGTTCTTGGAGTTGAAGTAGCATTGAAATGGTGTATAGGGTCAGTGTAGAAGATTAAAGTTTGGAAAGGTGAAACATGCTCTGTTTCTTCACTATGCATATATGTATGAATATATAGGTGTTTACGTGAGTTGATGAAAACTTAGAGTTGTTCAAGAAAAAGGTTTTGAGTTGAGGAGTATAGACTGTATCGTCTAAAGTTGACTTCTATTTCGCCTTAAGTTGACCATCTGTATCGTCTTAGGTTGACTTCTGCTTCGTCTTAAGTTGACCATCTATATCATCTTAGGTTGACTTCTACTTCGTCTTAAGTTGACTATCTGTATTGTCTTATGTTGACTTCTGCTTTGTCTTAAGCTGGCCATCTGTATCATCTTAGGTTGACTTCTGCTTCATCTTAAGTTGACCATCTGTATCATCTGTAGAGACGTATCGTCTGTGATGACGTCACATCGTTTGTGATGACATCATATTGTCTGTAGAGACATATCGTCTGTGATGACGTCATATCGTCTTAAGAGTTGCATCGTCTTAAGTTGACTTTGCTTCGTCTTAAGTTGACTCCGCTTCGTCTTAAGAGTTGCATCGTCTTAATTTGACTTTGCTTCATCTTAAGTTGACTCTGATTCATCTGCCTTTCGCTTCGTCTGCTTCTTACTATGATGTGCTTTTGCTTCGTTTGCTTCTTGCTATCGTCTGCTTTTTGCTTTGTCTACTTTCTACTTCGAATTCTCTTTGTTTCATCTACTCTTCGCTATCGTCTGCTTTTTGCTTCGTCTGCTTTCTGGCATTCGTTTGTTTTTTTGCATTTGTCTGCTTCTCCCATTCGTTTGCTATCTGCATCGTCTTACGTGGACAGAACCTTAGTTGATTCTTTCAGCCATAACTTTGTCATCCGACCTCCAAATGACTTGATTTTTGAAGCATTGGATTCATAACACATTTTCTATCTCTCCATGGAAATTATATCTTTTTTTTAAACTCTAAAAAGATTAATCTAATCAAAGAAAGGGTATTGGTTGGAAGAGCATGAACTGGATATTTTACTGAACATGTTCCTGTATTTGGATGATATCTTGATCTATAGGATTCAAAATGAGATGATTTTTAATTTTTAGTAAACTAGAGATAGAGGCCTACAAATTTTCTTAATAAATCGATTATGATTCAGTCTCTAAGATGTTCAATTTCTGGATGGAAGTTGTATAGTACACTGTTGTTAAATGTGAACAACCCGATACTTTTTGAGGCATATCTTCCAAATTACTGAACCAAATTGAGTGAATTTGGTGTCAATGGAATCATAAGACATAGAGGAACACTTTTCTAAAGGAGAGTATGACCAAATTACCTCATTTTCACCTTCTTATTGAACGTGAACAATATAATCAAATAGGGTTTTTTGCAAAGATCTGAAGTGATTCAATGAGAAAAGAATAGAGATTTTAATGATTTTAGTGAGCCATAAACCTAACTATAAATTATACTTAGATGAGTCTTGGATATGAGAATGATTTTGTGATGGGAATGATGGTAAGATACCCGGGATTGTCATGAACATGCATTGTACATATTACATTTCATTCACGTGCATTATTAAACATTTATGATTGTACAAATTGTGATATTTGTGAATGTTGTTTAATATAGAGGAGCAACTGGAGCGTCAACCTCTAGACATTGTCGATCCATCCAGGCAATGCCATATTGGAACGTACTGTGAGTCAACCTAGATGATTTACTAGGATTTATTTGTTTTGAATTGATTTGATTTGTTAAACGTCCATATTAGTGAATTGTTTCTGAATTCCAGACTTGAAGTCTGAGGAGCTTAATAGTTGGGCATATATTGGAAGTGCTTTGATTTGATATGAATTTCTGAATGACATTTGATTCTCAACGAAAGTTGAATGTCGGACTTAAGTCAGATGATTATGAGCTTTGTTTGAGAATCATATATGCTTGTGATATATGACATAAATGTATTTGATGCATTTCATAAAATGCATGTTCAGATAAAGGCATTGTAACTTAAGTTGCCAGTATGAAGCGCTTCCACGTAAAGCCTTGCTCCGTTATTTCTGATTCTGCATATAGAGCTATGCTCTGTGATTCTATTCCGACTGAGCCCTATGGGCTAGTATTTGTATAAGTTTGTGATAGGCACTCAGTCACAACAATAAGAACGAATGTGAGTCTTATGCATATAGCATTCATATAAGATGGAAATTCAAGAATGTTTTGCAAAGCTGTATTGAATGACTATATGATATGCCATGTTATGTGAGTATCTGAATAATATATGTATGTTTAGAATGACTAATTATGCGATATATGATGTGTGTATGTGATCCGGTGAAATCATCCATGATGGTTCACTCATTGAGTTCACAAAACTCATCAAAATTACAATTTGACTTTTCAGGTAAGAGACAGGAGACCTAGTGCTTTAGACAGGACTAAAAGGCCCCTTTGGATTTCGCTATGGCTCAAAGGTCGGTCAGCTGGGATTTTTGGATAGATTATTTAGACTTTGAATATTTTCCTCTTTCATGTAGTACTATTGTATTAGGTTTTTAATGATGTACATGTAAGGAGTGTTCAAGGACACAATGTAGACATTTGGTTTACGCAATGAAATGAGGAAAAAGTTGGTTTTAAATATTGTGGTTTTTCTTATGATACTTTATAAGTGAATTATGATACCATGCCATATGAAGTGAATGTAGTGATCGATCGTAACTCGCCCTTATCGTAGGATATGTACCGGAATGACCTCCGAACGTCCCGGTGTATACCCTGCGATAAGGGGGTGCTACATTTAGGTGGTATTAGAGCATGGTTTGGCATCTGTTGGGACATATAGAATGTTAAGCATGAAATATTGTGAGAAATGTTGATAATGATTGAAGTTATTGTTTGTTATAGGTCATCCACTTTAGGTGATCAGATTGATCAACTAGCTGATCAAGGATCAGTAGGAGCCAGTAAAGAGTCCTCAGTACCTCAATTTAAGGAGATGCCTCTTAGAGTTCTCGAGAGAAGGGACAGGAGGTATGATAGGCTACGGAAGTAGGGAGCTGTGGACTTCTATGATAGCACAGACCCTGCTAAAGCTAAGGGATGGTTAGAGAGGACAAAAAGGGTATTTGATCAGATGGACTGCGAGCCTGATGAGTGGTTTGATTATGCAGTGTCTTTACTGCAGGGCCCAGCATATCAGTGGTGGAAGACTGTTCCAGGCAGTACCACCAGGCCTTGCCAATTGAAGTGGGAAGACTTTCTAAGGGTCTTCAGAGATAATTACATACCCAAGATCTATTTGGACAGGAAAATGAAGGAGTTCCTGGAATTGAAGTAGGGTAGGATGTCAGTAGCTGATTATGAGATTCGGTTTAATGAGATGATGGGCTATGCTATTTCTCTTATTCCTACAGAAGAAGACAAGTGTAGGAGGTTTGAGGATGGCCTCAATATGGAGATCAAAACAAGATTGGCCATCTCAAACCTAAGCAGTTTCACTGAGCTCAGAGCTGTTTCTATCAGAATCGAGCAGTTATTGAGCGAGAGACAAGCAGAGACTGGCCAAGGGTCCAGAGGGAAGAGGCCTAGTGAGAATCAGGACAGTTATGGCATAAGATTCAGTAAGCGCCAGAACAGAGCCTTCAGATCATTAGGTGGATCCAGGCAGTCAGGATCTGGGTAGAGGGGTAGATTTTCACAAACTGGCAGTGGGAGAGGTACAACACAGAATCAGTTTTCGGTTTGTGAGCACTTTGAAAGGAGGCATGGTGGTGAGTGTTGGAGGCTGACTGGAGCTTACTTCAAATGTGGCTCCATGGACCATCAGATTAGATATTGTCCTGCTACTTTGGGAGCTCAGCCTACTGTGAGTGGGCGATCTGGGAGTGAAACGACTGTTCAGCAGAGTAGAGGTGGTGGATCTGGACAGAGAGGCCGAGGTAGAGGCAGAGTTAGATCTGGGAGTTCTTCCATGAGGACTGAGGGGCAGGGCAGTTGACCACAGTCCCAGGCCAAAGTCTATGCTATGACTAAGCAGGAAGCTCAAGACTCACCAGATGTAGTGACAGGTGCGCTTCTCATTTATGACTTTGAGGCATTTGCACTGTTAGATCCATAATCCACACACTCCTTTATCGCACCGCATTTGGCATCATCAAAGGTCTTTATTTTGGTTGCAATAGGGCCGAGCTAAGGATAGGAAAATAAAAATCACAGTTTAAAACCACAACACAAGTTGAGCATTTAAAGTAATACAAAACAATGAACCATAAAAACTCAATTCTTTCCTCTTATTAACTAAATTAACATTTCCCATTTTCACTTCTCTCCTCTTCTTTTCATTTTCTAGTCATCTTTTCTTCCTTCCTTTTCTTTTCTATTTCTTTTTTTGTTAAGTAATTATTTATTTAAAATAACTAAATCAAGGGAAGAAAAATATAAAGGAGAGATAATTACTACAACCATACCCATTTCTAACTCAAAAGCCAACTATATCCTATGATTCCCCCAAACTTGTTCAAATACTTATTCCCTAAACCCATTCATACACATTCAAATGTTCAACTTACGTTATGGTAGGTACAATGAAGAGGATAATAATCAAGGTCAAGGCTCATATTTTAGGTTTAAAGAAAGAAAAAGTTTCATGTGGCTTTTTAAGCAAAAGGGGTCAATCCTAATTGCCTTCATCATTTCAACGTTTGCATAAGATTATGTGATCTCGACTAGTATTTGCAAGCAAGTTCTAGAGTTCCCTAATCATGAAAGAACACTCTCAACAACGAATACTTGAATTTGGTGTTAAATAATTCAAAAAGGCTTAAATTCTTTCCAAATGAAAAGTGTCATTCATCTATCACAACAAGCAAATGCTTTTTTAATCGAAATCTAAGTCAATCAGTCTAAGCATGCAAGTGTACTCATTCACTCATATTATGCATTTTTAATCTAGATCAAGTTCATTTAATAACCATGCATCTCTAACTACTAAATAGGAAAACTAACACACAACACACAAATAATAATATTTTTAACCAATACTTACCCCCCCC
>JAOSBM010000006.1:9244910-9255482 GCA_027568955.1 Erythroxylum tenue
CCAAGCTTCTCAGACTTAAGAACTATTCTGAAATCTGAGAAGCTTGGTTATGTCTTGGAAGAACCACTTCCTGATCCCCCTGCTACTTCTTGACCCAGTCAAGGAAATTTGGTCCAGTCAACTTGTTAGCTTCTATCAATGATCTTAGACTCACACTAGTACTCATGGTGTTGACACGGGCAATAGCAACCTGTTGTCAAATAAAGAAAAATTAGAACGTACTTAAATGCATGTCTATAAGGACTTTAATAATACGCATTATGGCTCCCACTATTTTCACAAATTCATAACCCTTAATATAAATATGAGAGAACTAGTACAGAAATTCTCCTAGTAGGTCGATATCTAATATCTCTAAGAATGACCTTGGGTTTGCCCAACAAGCCACCTTAGTTCAACCGGTAGGTATCGATCATCCCAATTGTATCTCCAATGCAACTATCGAATCTAATGCTATCAACTGTTGATGTGTGCATACTCATTGGGCTATCAACACTTGACACGTGTACATCTAATGTACACTACCCAACTTTGCCTTTGTCCACATTAATCTTAGTTTGCCCAACAAACTAACGCTTCTAGTTAAAATCGACCCATCAATATGGAAATCCTATTTCCATGGTTCGAATATATCTGCGTAGAGCAAGCTTGGGTTTGCCCAACAACCTTAACTTTAAAAGGACTCTAGTTATCGCCACATTAAAGGAAGGCGTTAGTTTTAATATTTTAAGTGAGTGGTTTGACTAAGGTCTCATTTAACTTAGATGGTCTTATACTATATATATATATATATATATATAGACACACCATCTAAGTTAAATGAGATTTTAGTCAAACTTTTATATATATACACACACACACACACACACACACACACACACACACATATAGTTACAATAATAACTACATGGCATGATATGGACTACTAATCAAATTGGGCCTAAGCCCATAACCATCCATCATGCAAGCCGACACATTCTCCTAACCATGCATTCTCTAATGCATATATGTAAACACATCATTTTGGTTATGACATCTTATGGATCCTAACATGAAAGCCCAATCTAACACTTAGATTTACTATCTTCCTTTTACTAACCTGGCTAAAATTACTATTGTATGTTATTTCGATTGGAATTAATATTAATCTAATTAACATGAATTCCTAATTTCAGAAATTAATTCACAATTAATTTACCTTAAAATAATTATTTGATGTCCAAAATTAAACAACTTCAATTTTGTCATACATGCCAAATTTTCTAGTCTTACTAGAAAATCTATTGCTCTACTAAAAATTAATTCAAAATTAATTTCTATAATTTTAAAAAATTTCCAGAACATCAAATCATCATTACAAGCATCTCTAGGTCGTTTCATGATGATCAAAATAATTTAGGAATCACCCAAAAATTATCTTGATCACCGAAACACTAATAAGACATTAAAAAAATTCAAATATGACTTTTAAAATTTTCTGGAAATCAAATTTTGAGGAAATCATTTAAGCAAGCATCAAACATCAAATTAACACATTTTATCAAATAAAAATATTTTTAAGGTTTTGGAACCGAAATAGAAACATACAAAAACATTAAACAAAACAGATCCTACAATTTCTAAAAAACTGTCCAGATCTGGAAAATTGTTTGATAAAATTATTTAAAAAAATTTAAGTATTCTAAAAAAATTAAAGAGACATAAACACATCCCAAATTTGTTCACATAATTTTTTCAAAATCAAATTCCACAAAAATCATGCGTAACCTCATCAGTTTTGCCAATAGACATCATACGCCCAACAGAAAGACATATTTCACGCATGTTCTTGTAAAGTCAAAATTAAATATTTTAATCACATTAAAAATATTTTCAATCATACTGAACCATTCAAATTAAGATGAACAGATTGGTGAAAGAAAATCATGAAAATAATTTTTCTATAATTAATTTCGAACAAAACATTACAGGACTCTAAGCTGTCACAACTATGAAAACAGTTTTCACATGTCATGTATTCTACATCTAACAAGGCACAAGATGACTCTGATACCACTATTAGGTTACGATCATGCTTCTCATACATAATATATATCAAATATATGCAGTGGAAATAAAACAAAACCTCAAAAACTAGATCTACTAATGCATATAGATATAGAAAAACATAAACATGAAATGTAAGATGTTTACATACCTTTCTGACGATCTCCTTTGTTCTTTAATCTTTTTCGCGTTGAGTTGTCATAAACTATAACGATGAATGCAGACCGTCTCTAATGAAAGTCCACACAAAGATAGAAGGACAAACCTCACTAGGAGATGACTAAAATTCTTTCTTTGTACTAGCAAAGACAAGAACTCTTGAGAGACTTAGAGAGAAAATGTGTGTGTGTAAGAAAAAGAACCTTTGTTTTTCTTTTTATGTGTCTTACACAAGATGCACGAAAATTATCTCAGTTTTCTGCACCATTTAACCTTCCATAACCCCCATAACTAATGAAAAGTTACGGGAAGTTAATAGTCATGAATAGCATGCACTAGTGAAAGTTATGGAAAGTTAATGACTATGAATAACATGTATTAATGGAAGTTATGAGAGGTTAATGACCATGAATAGTATGCATTAATGGAAGCTAACAACACTTGTTTCTAATCCATTCCATGCAATGTTTTCTACCACCACCACATCGCTATACAATCCCGAAATACTCTCTCATTTCTTGCATCGTCATTCAAGACCATTTTACTCATCCTTGGGATATCATATGTGTGTGACCCATTAGGTTCCCGATTATGTTGGCCACTTGAATTGACATTTAATTCAAGTAAGTCAAAAGTGGTATTTAGCAACACGTCATAACCCCTAATTAACCGAAAAATCAGTGGTTTGACTACGAACCCTTCCATACGCAATGTTGTCATGCAATTCGTCATTTCACCATCTATACCCTACTTGGTTTAGAGTATGGTCAGTCAACTCTCACTAGACTGACTACGTCACACTAGTCCAAGTGTTATTAAATCTTGTCCTGAAGATCTCATTACTCTATGTATCATTGAATACTCTCTTCATGACGCATATCTGCTCTGGCTAGAGACTCTCAAGTAATGACTCTGACAAGAGACCGTGACTATCATCTCCTTCTATCAGGAGTGGTGAATCTTTTATTGGCTACTCAATTACCTTTGATACCTCAGGCTGTACCCAATCACCACCCTATGAGTAATCCCTAAAAGGAATCGATGAATAGAGTCAAAGAACATGATCAATATCCGAAATATCCTTAAGTACCTCAAGTCAAAGGATACTTGCACCGTTGTTATAATGAGACTATCATTAACACTGGAATAGAATATCCATATGATTGTCTCATAGTAGGTCAATCTAATGTACTTACTGCCCTTAGTAAGCATCTACATGTTAACTCTAAATAACTCATGTCTACAGCTTATGAGATCTACTGTTTGATCTAATCAATGAGTATATCATGTGTTAGTCTATCCTATCATTAATCCTATGACTAGGGAAAGTTTAGATACTAACATAATTACACATGATAGGAATCTTATTATTATGAACTCATAATGATTTCCTTCATGCTATGTTTTGTATTTATTAAATCAATTAAGATCAACATCAAATCTATAAACGAATGAACATCGAAATATTGAAAAATGTCTTTATTAATCATAAAATGATTTGTACAATAAGTACTAAAGGTAATTGCCTTTAAAACACTTCTCTATCAATATAAATTTTAATTTAGAGAAACCGAAATGTCAAAAAAGAAGGTTATGTACAAATATGATTTCATTTATCATGGATAACTAAGAATTCTCCATAAATCTTGAAGTTTTGACGTTGCATTTCGGGACATTGTAAGTTCGAATAGCTTCTAACTTGTTGATTGTATAGTGATTCCTCCATCTAGTTAATCATGTCTATAAAGGAGAAGGAAATGTATGAGCATCCAATGATAATAACTTGTTTCAAACCGAGTTAAGGTGAACATGGCTGTGAGAAACAGCCTTACCTGAGCCCAGAAATCTGGAAGAAGATAAGGGAGACTGAGACGTCTGTATCACTTGGAAGAACTTGATTGATGGTCCACAAGTATCACCTAAGTCAAAACTCAAAAGTGATTACTTTTTACATCTTTAATTAGCTACACGGTCACTTTTTCATAGAAGTTGACGTCTGTGCTCATATTTGCACATGTAAAAGTGGAGTCAGAACCTACCCAAATGGACGGTTACAGGTAACGACGAGGATAAAATTTTGATATTGGCCACCATACCATGGATGATTATTTCTATATACTGTTCCCAAGTATGCTTATCATTGCAACTTACCTACCTAAGATACCATAATTAACAGGTGGTTTATAGATTAAACAAGTCATATTGTGGGGTTAACTCAGGCAAAGAGACGTAACATTGGCTGTGATTGTAATTAAAAGAGTCAATCAACCCACGTTGATTGTGATTCCGATTTGAATCATGTTTGGTTAAAGGTATCAACCATCATTTGCGAGGCAATGTTGGTGCTTTGATGCTTATGCCTATACCTGTACCCACCCAATTGCTTAAATTGTAAAACTAAACTCCCGGAGGAAAATGGCATGATGTCCCCAAAAAAACTACTGTTCAATTTTCTCATCATTTAAAGCAGGTCACCCAATTCCAGATTTACCTTCCTATTGAGACACTTTAAAGCCATTATACTCTACAATCATGACTGAGATACTCTTATCAATGGTCCTGGATCAGAAAAATAAAAGTGAAGAGCCTAACTCATTTTCATTACTTCTTTTTCTTAATTTTCCAGTCTTTTCTAAAGCCAGTTGGAACTAATCATGTTTAGCACCAAAGCCACCTCAAAGCAATGATTAACTCCATCTTTAGACTACCCATGTATTCACACACCCCCAACTTTCTCTTATCTTTTTCTCCTTTTATATTCCAAACTTTTAGAAAACTTAAATATTTTTACGTCGACCCTTCCTCTTAATATTGGCACCTGACTTGATCAATCGAATATTTGTTATTCCCAAAAGTAACAGGGCCTTTGGTGGGTCACCCCGCTCGTGCAGTGCTTGAGAGCTAGGGACCACCATCTTTCAAGCCCACTGTAAGAATAACATACGAAAAATACTACAAAAATTGTTTCCTTCTCCGCCTGTGATATCTAGTATGTCACACGCCAATGGGAATACGCAACCGGCCAAAGCCAAAGCTTATAATCATGAACTCACATTCCCATGTCATGTAGGTTTGTATGTTGCCCTTCGCATTCCTAAAGGGTAACATAGCTACGCCCCCACTTGGCTGATTCAATTATTGCTCTCTTTTTTTCAATCACTAAAGGATGAGGGGAAGGAGGGAAAGAATGAGAATGTAAAAAGTAAAGAAAGCACTTACATTTTATCTATTTATAGAACTCTAAACTAGTCCCTCCTGCCTCCTCCTTCACGCATCATTAGTGTAAGAGTATAGTACAGCAATGGCTTTCGAGAAGGTTGAGACTGTTATAGCCGGAAATTATTTGGAAATGGAGAGAGAAGAGGGCAATTCCAAGTCAACAAAAGGCAAACTGTCCAACTTGTTTTGGCATGGAGGGTCAGTGTATGATGCTTGGTTTAGCTGTGCTTCTAACCAGGCAAATTTTCTGATGCTAACCTTTGGTTCTCAGACTGCCATCCTAGAGACATGTACGGTGTCTAACATTCAATTTATGGAAATTTGCAGGTTGCACAAGTGCTTCTCACCTTGCCTTACTCCTTCTCACAACTTGGCATGCTATCGGGGATTCTTTTCCAGTTGTTCTATGGGATAATGGGAAGCTGGACTGCTTACCTTATCAGTATTCTTTATGTTGAGTACAGAACTAGAAAGGAAAGAGAGAAGGTTGATTTCAGGAATCATGTCATTCAGGTAATTGTTGCATGAGAAGCTGAAAGGTATCTGAGTATAAGAAGAAAATTAAGCTCATGCACTAATCTCATTTGGAAAATTCTTCTTAATTTCAGTGGTTTGAAGTCCTTGATGGGCTGCTGGGGAAACACTGGAGGAACGTAGGCCTCCTTTTCAATTGCACTTTTCTTCTATTTGGATCTGTCATTCAGTTAATTGCCTGTGCAAGGTAGTGCAATTATGACAGACTCATTGGGATTAACTTTCTTTTATTGGGTTTGAGTTGGCCTTTTCATTTTGAACACTTTGTACTATTTCTCATAAACGTGTTCCTTTTGCAGCAATATCTACTACATAAACGACAATCTAGACAAAAGAACATGGACCTACATTTTTGGTGCCTGCTGTGCAACTACGGTCTTTATCCCTTCATTCCGTAATTACAGAATTTGGTCATTCTTAGGTCTTATGATGACTACTTACACGGCCTGGTATCTCACAATTGCTTCCCTTATACATGGCCAGGTATAAGAGCTGATGTTTGCTCCAGTCAAAGTTAGATTAAAGATAACTGATTTCTGTTTTTTATATGGCCATATTTGCAAAGGTTGAAGGAGTGAAACACTCGAGTCCAACCACAATGGTTCTGTACTTCACTGGTGCTACCAACGTTCTTTACACCTTTGGTGGGCATGCTGTCACAGTGTGAGGATTCCACAGTTGTAATAGTGTTAATCATTACAATATGTAAATTGAAACTCTTAACACTCCTTGCTTTTAATCTGTCAAAAAGGTTTGAAAATGAAAAGTTGGCAATCTCTTTTTGCAATTATGATAGTGAGGGAATTATGCGATCGCGTACTCGTCAAAATTTGTTATTTGTATTATACTGTTGTAAGTAAAAATTTTGATTGTAGTGAAATCATGCATGCTATGTGGAAGCCACAGAAGTTCAAGCTAATATACCTGTTAGCAACACTTTATGTGTTAACCCTCACACTCCCATCAGCTTCTGCTGTGTATTGGGCATTTGGAGACTCGCTACTTACCCATTCTAACGCTCTCTCTTTGCTCCCAAGGATTGGGTTCAGGGATACAGCTGTGGTTCTCATGCTTATTCATCAGGTTGTGACCATAATTTGGTTAAAGATTACATTTTTAACAGTAGAATTCAATTCCAGACAGCTTACTTCAATGAGGTGACAGATGGAAGCTAACTCACTTTGTTTTGTGTGTGCAGTTTATAACATTTGGATTTGCATGTACACCTCTATACTTTGTATGGGAGAAATTGATAGGGGTACACGACACCAAAAGTGTATTCAAGAGAGCTTTGGCTAGGCTACCTGTGGTGATCCCAATATGGTTCCTGGCAATTATCTTCCCTTTCTTTGGTCCCATCAACTCCGCTGTTGGATCTCTTCTTGTCAGTTTTACCGTCTATATAATTCCTGCATTAGCACATATGATAACTTTCTCATCTGCAACCGCCCGAGAGGTAAGCTGGCTAGCTGTAATTTCTTTTTATCTTTCATCAAACTTTGAAGTTTTCACCCTTTGAACAGAATGCAGTGGAGAGACCAGCACCATTTCTTGGAGGTTGGGTTGGCCATTACTGCATAAACATCTTTGTGGTGGTATGGGTGTTAGTTGTGGGATTTGGGTTTGGAGGATGGGCAAGCATGCTCAACTTTATACATCAAATTGATTCATTTGGACTTTTCACCAAGTGCTATCAGTGTCCGTCTCACAAGGCTTGACAAATTAATTACTCAAGTTTGTAAAGTGACTGCCATTTGTAACTTTTTCTTTTCTGTTTTCTTTCTTTTTCGCTTCCATTTTTCTCTTTTTTTCACCTAAGAGCTATTAATGTCGATGATTTTCAAAAGAAAAAAAGTAAAGTAAAGGTGCGATGGTAATCATGGCTACTCCCATCAAATAGGCCTACACTAGTTGAAAAATTGGGTTAAGATCTGATCTCAACCACAGCGGAATAATCACGAAACTGTTTCGTAAGTTTTGATTTTTCAAAAACTAAGATTTATTTAATTCCATAAAATGATTAACACAAATTATAATAAAACAAAAACTTAATTCGTACCTTATTCCGAAGTTTAATCTTTATCTTGTTGTATGCCTCAAATCGTTTTTGAAATCGATACGTCTCAACCACCATAGCTGCATAAATGTCCGGCCTCTAACGATATCCACAAAATAGGTTGAGAGAACTCTGTAACTCTTACAGAGAGGGTTAAGCAAAAAGTTCTAGCTTCACAGAGTTTAAGCCTATTTATAATAAGCTTTAAATATTTTAGTAATTTAATTGAAATTAAATTCTAAGTTCAATCAAACTTTAATTAGAATTACAAATAATTCTAATTAAATTAAATACCAATTATGCCCACATAAGATTCAATATCTTATATTGATCCTTATTTATTAAATATATCATATTTAATCATAAAATTGAGAAACTTTACAATCAAGTCCAACTTGATAAATTAACTTTGTTCTCTTTAACCCATTCAATATGTGAGACCAATTAGGTTCTCAAATATATTAGCAATGATTATAAAATCTAATTTTAATTCATAATTAAAATTAGATAAATTAAAACTCATTTTAATTTATCTTTAATTCTCCAATTAAACAATTTATCAACGCATCATGACCTCCCAAATATTTAGGAATGCCAAAGTAGTTTTAACTAACCTTTCCGTGCATAATTTTCCGTATAATTTAATCTTTTCATCATACAATGTTCCGATTAGATATAGAGCATGAAATTAATGTCTATTCTATTTTGAGTCTAATCATATTAGTTCTTCACCATTAGCTATCGATTCAATTAATGATATTTATAAATCATTTACAAAACACCATTTTACCTTGGCCAACGATTTCTTGATTTAATATTAATTGAGAACAATGAAACATTTTCCCTAATTTCTTTAGGGTGATGATTCCTATTTTGATCCCTCAACTATCTTCATATAGTTGAATGCTACATCCAATGACTACCAGTTAAACGACCTATGATTAAATAGATCATAAGTAGTATCAAAACATAACAATCCCCTTATAAGATAACTGTGATGACCTCAAGTCAAAGAATCACTTATACAATCATCACAATGATAATTCCATAGACATATAAGTAATATTCCAAATGGATTTCTCATATCAGGCCTGTTCAGTGAACTTGTTCTCTAGCAAGCACCCATACGTTTGTTTAAGTATCTCTATACTTTAGCCTATGAGATCGACTACTTCCTTTATAAGGAAAAATAAAAGTGTGCTAGTCCTTTTTATGTTCTATTAATGTCCAATCTTAATAGAACAATGACTAGGAACATTTAGGAATAATACATAGATGCAATATGGATCTCATAATTATAATCTCATTATAATTTCATTTGCAATGTACAAATATCCTATGGACTTTATTAGATATATCTAAACATGTACAAGATACAGAATGCCTTTAAATAATTTGTCACTAAACTATAACCAAAGCGATTGGTTGTAGATGTAGGGCATAAAATAACAATCTTCCACTTATACTAAGCTAATCGTTTAAGTATGTCACACTATATCACCATATGATGATTATTCTACTACTGAGGCAGTGGCTTAATGAGAGAATTCTACAAGATTCTCTATAGTGAGCACTTGATTAAATCTTACAACTCTCATCTTAATTATCATCATAATTAAGAAAATTTTCCTAAACACATTCTTAGATCTTTGATGAGACATTAGCTCCTTATGCATGCCCAATGGCTTTAATGTTCTATAGTACATTAATGTCTTGAACAATGCAAAGAAACTATATCAAGTTTATTAAAGAACTTGTTGATCCAATTAATCATTTCTACTAAACGAAAAATGTATTATGACTTAATTAGCAACCAATTGCTACATTGGAATTTTTCCAATCCTAAATGATATTGTTCTAAGTAAATAAACCTTAATTAGGATTTACTTCTAAAGTTATATCCTTATCATCTGAACTTAAATATCAACTCACACATAGAGTAATGAATATCTTTAATACTTCACAAGTATTTGATATATTAAATACTAAACATCTTTAGTACATTATCTATGCACTTGGACTTAGAATAAGTTAACAACATCCAATCTATCTCTATAGGTCTAATTCCCATAATTAAGTTGTTACATTTTCATATCCAACAAGAGTTGTTCTTGAAAATTATGTGTTCGAAAATTGAAAGTTAGTTAGAACTTTTGTTCTCTGTGAGCAATATGTCTCTATATAGTCCCACTGAAGAGGACAACTATACTCCCACTTACCTTCTTGTAGACATGAAAAATTCATAATTATCTCCAAAATAAACTCTTTGAATTCATGGACAAAGTGAATCTTTCAATTTCTTGTAGCCTTTCAACTATATATCAAATGTATCATTAAAAGGCATTAGTTCCAATTAGAAGTAATGTTATGAGATTTGAACCTTTCAAATTCCTTCTTACTCCCACTATTTATCTTGAGTAGGGGTGAGCATTATTCGGGCCGGCCCATGTTAAAATTCGGGTAATTCGGGCCAGCCCGAATATTACCCGAATTATTTTCGGGTCGGGCCGGGTAAGTCAAAAAAAATTCGGGCCGGCCCGATTACCCGAATTAATATA
>JAOSBM010000006.1:9255582-9267709 GCA_027568955.1 Erythroxylum tenue
AATTAGATAAAATAAAACTCCTTTTAATTTATCTTTAATTCTCCAATTAAACAATTTATAATCATAGATCAAGATTGGTGTTTAGCAGCCCATCATGACCACCCAAATATTTAAGAATGTCAAAGTGATTTTCACTAACCATTTCGTGCATAATTTTTCCGTATAATTCAATCCTTTCATCATAAATGTTCCGATTAGACATAGAGCATGAAATTAATGTCTACTCTATTTTGAGTCTAATCATATTAGTTCTTCGCCATTAGCTATCGATTCAATTAATGACATTTGTAAACTATTTACAAAACTTCATTTCACCTTGACCAAGGATTTCTTGAATTAATATTAATCGAGAATAACAAAACATTCTCCCTAATTACTTTAGGGTGATGAATCCTATTTTGATCGCTCAACTATCTCCATATGGTTCATGCTACATCCAATGACTACTGATTAAACAACCTATGATTAAATAGATTATAAGTAGTATCAAATCATAACAATCCCCATACAAGATAACTTTGATGATTTCAAGGCAAAGGATAACTTATACAATCATCACAATGAGAATTCCGTAGACATACAAGTAATTTTTCAAATAGATTTATAATATCGGGTCTGCTTAATGAACTTGTTCTCTAGCAAGCACCCACACGTTTATTTAAGTATATCTATACTTTAGCCTATGAGATTGACTACTTTCTTCATAAGAAAAAAAAAGGTGCTAGTCTTTTTACGTTATATTAATGTCCAATCTTAATGGAACAATGATTAGGAACATTTAGGAATAATACATAAACGTAATATGAATCTCATAATTATAATCTCATTATAATTTTATTTGTATTGTACAAATATCTCATGAACTTTATCATATACATCTAAACATGTACAAGATAAAGAATGTCTTTAAATAATTTATCACTAAATTACATCCAAAATGATTGGCTGTAGGACATAAAACAACACTTGTAACTTTGTGTGTTGATTGATTTCTTAATAATGCAATCCCTCAGCTCTTGTGGGTTGTAGTCTCACAATTCTTTTAAGTTTCCCTCCCACTCTTTATCAACTCACTCTAGTTACTTATAGCTTGAAATTTAACATATTTGAACAGATGAACCAGTCCAATTTGGTTCCTAGTCTAACCAATTCTGATAAATGATTATAGATTGATGTCATTCTAATACGAGATACACGAATAGAGGTAGGTCTATGAAGTCAAGGAAGGTCCACAAAGAACAAGCCTAAAAGGGCCATGGAGATAGTGAGAGTTTGAAGTTGAGCCTAGTTTCTAGTCATTTTGGTTACTCTAATATCCCCATGAGTGGTAAAGCTTCAACGGAATGGAAATTATGAATGGTAAAATAGCAAGAAGAGACACAAGGAGAAGTCGCTCTGTGACAGACAGCTGTAAACTTTTGATATTCTATTCTATGGACCAAGTCATTGGAGTGGAGACATACTTTTCTGTGTCTATCAGTCACTTGATATTTGATCCTTCCACATAGCAGTTTAACTGATACCCATCTATTTGGAGGTTTCTTAAACGACAAATGTATCGGTGATTGTTGATTTTTTTTTTTGATGAATGGTAAAATTGTATTCATCAGAGGCAAAAATATATACATCATCACAGGGGCATACCCCAGGCACAAAGACATTGGGAGGAAGGGCAACTGAGCCCAATCCAGGAGAAAACCCACCAAAATCACAACAACAGAGCCCAGATACATCCATAGAGACCCAAACCAACAAAAATCCTAGCAGCACCAGATGGCAACTGAACTAAAATCATAAGCATCAAGTAAAAGAACGTTAGCATGTAGGAGTAGACAATAGCGTCCGCACAACCCAATCCTGCAACAGAGAACACCAAAGCCATTCCTCATTTTCCAGATAGCCTCCCACAGATTCCCTGCCCATCCATAGACATAGACAATCGTTGCATGGGAGGGGAATCCCATGAAGTAATGGGAAGTGACAAGGAACTAAAGCGAAGTGAGGACTCAGAATGCAACATTACGATCCATACACCCCTGCCAACAAACCATCTCCAAAGGACCAGTACTCACGTACTAAAGAGAAGATTAAAAGCATATAAGATCTGGAGGATAAAGCTTATATAGAACCCCATACATAGTAGTTTTAATCTCTGCCTCCATAGCCATCCTGCTCACCAGTACGCCTTCCATTTGTACCAAGTTGCGGCATTTCCAAATGGTGTAAACAGTGGTCATAAGAGCAAGGCGAACCGCTTTGCTCTTGATTAGTGCACCTGGATAGTCTTTTCGAATCCATTTCAAAGCGCTGGAAAGTGTAGTCATAGCACGCGATACTCCCAACCAGCAGCAAATGGATGTCCAAAGCTCACTAGTAATCGGGCAAGCAAAAAAAAGATGGCCAATAGTCTCCTCCGCTGACCTACAAAACTCACAATATTTTTCAATGTCAAGGAAATGTAAATTATCCTTTGTTGGAAGTCGGACACGGGCACTAATCCAAACTATGAAAGAGAACTTGGGCGGAATGTAATTTTTCCAAATAAGAGACATCCAAGGTTTGTGGGATTGAGCCACTCGCAGCATGTCATAGAGCTTTTGGGAAGAAGGCCGATCATGTATACAAGCTTTGTGCACTCCTCGGATGGCTTCAGTTACACCTCCCCATTTTTCCACTAACTTGTCACGAATACTCGCCAATTTTTTCATCAAAGGTGAGTCCCGGTTATAGGGCTACCACTCCCATATGGCCTGTCCATGAAGATATTCCTCATGGACCCAGCGAACCCACAATGAGTCGGCTTTAGCATGAATATTCCAGAGGACTTTGGCCAGAAGCGCATTGTTCCATACCGGGCCATTTTTCAAGCCCAAACCACCCTCATCTTTTGGCAAACACACCGTATCCCAAGCTACCCGGAAATGCTTTCCTCCCCAAAAGAAAAGGCGACAGATCGTCGTAATCCGGTCCATGACAGCAAGGGGAAAAGGAAAAGATTGCAACCAAAAGGCAAGAACCCCATGTATTACGGAATTGATCAGTTCACATCGCCCCGCATAAGAAAGCAATTGTCCCTTCCAGACCGTGAGAGAGCTTTCAACCACATCAATTAAAACTGAGAATTGTGCCATCGACACTCTCAAAGGGGCAAGAGGGACCCCAAGGTATCGAACAGGGAACTCCCCCGAAGGATTGCCAACAAGCTGCCTCAGGCACTCCTTTTTATAGCCATGCACACTGGCAATATAGATGGAAGATTTTTCAATGCTCATTTTCAGGCTAGCCACAGACTCCAGGTGTTGCAAGGCGTCAATAAGAATACCCAAGGAGGTGCGATCAGCACGACTAAAAAGCATCAAGTCATTCTTAAAAGCAAATTGGGAGAGCTGTAACTTCTGGCATTTCGGGTGAAAATGAAAGTTAGGAGAAGCCGTCTTACATCGCAATAGGCGGGAGAAGTACTCCAAACCAAGGAGAAAGAGTGTCGGCGACATAGGATCTCCTTGGCGCAAACCTCGTCGACCATGGAAATGGCCATATAGTGAGCCATTGAGTGAAACTGAATAAGACGCAGAAGAAACACACTCCATAACCCATCCGATGAATACCTGTGGAAACCCGAGGCATACCATCATATGCTCTAAGAAATGCCAATCAAGCGTATCGTAGGCTTTGGTAATGTCCACTTTCAGCATACACCTTGGAGAAATCCTCTTTCTAGAATAACCCCGAACTAGTTCTTGGGCCAAAAACACATTATCAAACATCGAACGTCCAGGAATAAAGGCAGCTTGGGTAGGCTCAATGATAGGTCCCACAACTTGCCGCATGCGGTCATTAAGAATTTTAGTAATGATTTTGTAGACAACATTCAAGCATGCAATGGGACGGAACTCCTTAACTGTTGAAGCAGTAGGGGCCTTCGGTATTAAAGTGAGAACAATGTGATTTAGTTGTTTAAGAAGACGCCCCGAAGTAAAGAACTCCTGAACTGCTGCTAAAACATCTCCTCCCACAGTATCCCATTGTTGTTTAAAAAATGCCGAAGAAAAACCATCCGGCCCTGGTTCTTTATTATCGCCGATGTCAAACAAGGCACGCTTAATCTCCGCCGCACTAACTGGCGATGTAAGAAGAAGCCGTGCTGAATCATCCAAAAGAGGCCCCCCTGGCAATATTGTCATCAAGTAGCCGTAGAGGGCTAGCTGATCTAAGAAGGTCCTGGTAATACTCGACAAAGCACTGTCCAACTTCAGCTAAAGAGGTAGTAGCGGAACCATCATCCTTTACTAGATAGGTGATAGTATTCTTTTTGTTTCGCTTCTTTGAAACGACATGGAAGTATTTAGTATTTTTGTCCGCCTCCATTAGATGATTACATTTTGCTTTCTGCTGAAAGAACAGACATTCAGTAGCTGCCTCATAAGCATGCTGGAAATTCTCTTGGGCAGTCCGAGCTTGATGAGTGATGTTCGCAAAAGCTTGTGAGTTCAGCGACCTTAAAGAAACTTTCAACCCTTGCAACTTCTTGCATAAGATAAACTGAGCATACCCCAAAAACTGTTGACTCCATGCAGTGGCCAAGACCGAAGGAAACATTGTGTGGAGCATCAACATATTGAAGAATTTAAAACATTTCCGTCCACCAAACTCCATACCACTAATGGAGGCCACAAAAGGACAATGGTCGGAATCGAGGCGCATTGGGAGAAAGTGGGCTGAATAGTGTAAATTAGTAGAAGTCCAGGTTTGGTTGAAGAGAACGCGGTCAAGTTTGGCCCACATTGACTTCTTGTTCCAAGTGTAAAAGTCCCCACGGCTAGGAACATCTTCTAACCCGAGGGAGACACGAAAATCCAAAAAATCTTGTAAGACATAACCCATAGGCGGCAAGCATCCAAGGCGTTCTGTAGTGGAGCAAACACAATTGAAATCGCCAAGGAGTAACCAGGGCTGATGACTATGAGACATGAGCTGCTGAAGTGATTGCCACAACGTCCGTCTCTCAGGGACAGTGTAAAGCCCATAGATCACCGAAACTACAAAGGAAAACCGGGTAATTAGGGACTGAACCTCCACATGTATAAACTGATCACCAATCGCTAAAATTCTGCAATCATAAAAAGTCGGATCCCACAGGATACATATGCGCCCATCGGGGTGATAATCAAAATTATGGCAGTAATCCCATCCAACAAACCGATGCTTCATCATGAGCTGAAGGCTAGCATCCGAGAGCTTTGTTTCAGTCAGTGAGAAGAAAAAGAGTTAGTTACAAAGTGGACATAGCATATCAAGGTCTAAAGGAGAGTCGCTAAGTTCTCCGAGCATCTCACCAGTTGCTTCTTGATCGAACCTGAACTAACAGGTTTTTGAGATTAGTGCAAGGGCTTTTAGTGACTTGGCATCTCAAACTCAAAACAAGTAATGGTCACAACTTGGAGAAATGTCATCAATCTTGATAAACGCTACTATAGTCATGGGCATTCACGAACTGTTTGCTCGCAATTAAATTGTTGCTCATCGTCATATCTATCGAGAAAGCAACAGATGCACCGATTGACGGACTTTTGCAGCACATTTTGATGTTGACGTCCATTATTTACCTACTATACCTATTGGGTGCCATTTGCCCCTTCTGCAGAATAAGTCCGGGATGTGTATCTCGAGACTCCCAGTGTAATTTTATTTGTTATTTTCCCATTATAAAAAAAAAGCCTCTCAAAACTCAAAAGCAAAATATTTTCAGCTTTCTAGGCCCTGACCAGGTCCCAGTAAATAGGAAACAGCAACGTCCAAAAGAGTAATGGGGGCCTGGGTATTACTTAGAGAAAGTGAAAAGCAATTTACACAGACAAGCTATAGTTAACTATGACTCTTGCGGGACTGATATTATGGAATGCAATAGAGGTAACAGTTTTAAGTTAAATAAGTGGCAGGTGGGTTGGAGATATCACGCATGATCAGTCCTGTAATCAACGTTTTGAAATTCGGACCGAATATTAAACCGGAAGCTTTACTGATTACCGGTTTGACCAGTTGACATCATAATTATGTAATAATAATATTTAATTATATATAATATTAGTAATATTAAAAAAATAAAAATATCAAATAATATAAAAAATAAAAAAATAAAAAAAATTATTGAACCAGTGGTCGAACCGAACCGGTTCGACCGATTAATTGACCGATTTTCATCAATTCTCACTGGTTCAATTAGGAACCAGTTTTTAGGAGTCAACCGGACCGAATAACCCACCGGTCACTGATCGAACCGGTGGAACCAACCGGTCCGGTCCAGTTTTTAAAACAATGCCTATAACATTTTTGATCTTGAGAACTTTCCAAGACAAGAACTGCCTGGTCATTGTCATGGAATGGAGGCTATATTAATGATTGGCAACAAGCCACTATGAACAGACTCATGCCATCCCGCCCAGTGGAAGAGAGTGGGATAGTGGAAGGGCTGAGAGATGAGGCCCAACTTGATTGGTTGCGCTTTGTTGATGGTGCAACATTTATGGAGCGATGTCTATATGACTATAGGGTTGTATGCCAAGATGGGGAAGGAAACTTCGTGATAGCAGTATCTGGTTATTTTGTAGGGTGTTGTAGTGCAGATGTGGTTGAAGCTGTGGCACTGCAAGAAGTGTTAATTTAGGTCTTACCTCTTTGTCAGGGTCGGGGGACTTTTTACTCAGATGCCAAAAATATAGTTTCTGCTATGAATAGTTCTCATGTTTCTTGGACTGAATTTGGTAGTCATTTTGCAATATAAGCAATTATTACGCGTCAAACCTCATATTAAGGTCTTTTGGGTTCGTAGGCAAGCTAATGTTGAGGCTCATAATTTAGCAAGGGTCTCACATTTATATGCTAGCCGTTGTAGTTGAGACTTCCCCCTAACTCTGTAATTAATGCTATTGATATCGACTTTGTTTCAAAAAAAAAAAAAAATCTGTCTGTGTAGCAAGAAAAAGACGCTTTCGACCAACAACTGCACTTCATAGAAGATCGGTAGGGCCTTAATCGTAATGAGTTGATTGCGAGGTGCAGTTTTATCAGCAATTTTTAGAGTAACTTCTGTTTTACTCTTCTTCTCAGAACAAAGGGAGGGCATTCCTATGATAACTTACCTTCCGCTTCTGCGTAGGGTTGAGAGAATGAAAACCATAACTGTCTTCTCATTCACGTAAATTTTATTGATAAGGTGATGGTATAGAGTGATAACTGGGTAATTAGTGATTGGAGTGGAACAGAGAAACAGCAACATCAGCTACAAGTACATACCAAGTACCAACACATGGAGCTTGGTAAACAACACAAAAAGACGTTTGTATGTTTATAAATTGTAACTTTGTGGAGAGAAGAATCAAATCGTTATATACATTTCAGATCTGCAGATGAGGATAAGGAACAACATATTTGTGGGTCAGCACAGTCTGATGCATGTGGCTCTCTACATGTGTTATCAAGTGGTTGGATTCCAATCGAAACATGAAACAACAAAGAATTGCAAATAACAGTGCATTACGATAGCCTATTTGTTGTGGATATAATACAGTCGATTTATCTCCTGTTTCACAAAAGAGTTCGGCAAATACGATTGTGATCCTTTCTCCATGATTTTCAATCCATTAATTTGCTAACAATCACTTTGATCTGTTTTAGTTGGTCAAGTTTGAAGTCTATATAAATTGAAAAGGGCTTCAATTCCATACAAGGATACAGGGGACACGGTTTCAAGTATCTATGTGTTATTCAAACAGGTAAGCACTGACAAACAAGATTCATGTGCAGGTACTTCGTACTGGCACAAACAGTGCGTCCTGAATGTTTTTATGTTTCCGTGCTTATCTGTTTGGATAAAAAAATCACCCATGTGACTCGCACACACTGAGGATGTTAGTTTTCCTATGAATCCGACGCTGAACAGAACCTTCACGAATCGGTTTCGGCAAATTACAACCCCCAAGCTGAATTTATGTCTCTTTCCCTCTGTCCATCACTCTCTCAGTGCGTCAACGAGGAGAAATAGATAAAGAAAACAGTAAACAAAAAGAAAAGGGGGAAGAGTAAGAAAGCTGACAAAGTTGGTTTGGAAATTGGAAGGTTTGGTGAAAGAGGCGCACGGAAGCTTCTCCTAAGAGTGAATAAGGCGGTTTATCGGCTCCAGAAGGACATTTGACTTTCTTCACTTTAGATATGTTTGTAATAAGCATTGGTTCATCTCTACATGAAAAGGTTATAATAATTTCTTATTAAAATATACAGTACTTTGCGGCTTTCACTGTAAGCCCCGTTACAAGTACCGAGTCGTGATCCTCGTACAGTGGCAACTGATGATAGAATCTCAAAAGCTGACTTTTCCTGAATTATACTCACCGACGTGGAAAAATAAGCAGCAAAGAGCTGAAAATTCCCTCAAGTTAATGCTCAGGGTTACTCTCATCAAGACAGAAGTCAGACCAAATACATGCAACTCCTTAGAGACGTTTTCTTTCCACCATTTTTAAAAATTGTTTATCTACCACATCAAGAGATGACGGGAGATAAACTATATAACCATATTCTTGCACAAATTAACATTTTAAAGTACTCAGTGCTGAAAGTAAGGTGTTAATCCCATTCTGTCAGCACCTACACTGACATCAAAACAAATATTTTGTAGGAGTTTTCTATATTGCGAAACTAAGCAAAATAGTAGCAACGAATAAAGTGATTATTTCGACAACAAAGGATCCAGAACATGTATCTCTTTCTTCCATCACTGAACACAAAAATGAATTAATGCATAGTTATACTAGTTCTAGAGAAACGGAAACTCTTTGCCGGTTCAACGCCAATGTTATCAGGAACGCCACTATAGCTAAGAGTATTACCAGAACAGATTGCCATGAGTAGAGCAGGCATGCGAAATCTATACCCTAGATATTGGTTCCATAATGCCTTGACCGTGTGAAGATTATGGAGGTACACAGATCTCATTGTCTCATATTTGAGGATTGCCAAGGTTAAACATCCAGGTGTTACATTAAGAAGTGGAATAATTACATTGGATTCAGGGTAAGAAATGCGGCACGTTGTCTAATTGCAGTAGTCCCCATTAGACAATAACAAAAAGGATATTATGCATCAAAATTGGTACTGATTTTCTTGAAATAATACACACATCTAGCAATCTTCTTCACATCCCACAAGGAAACGTGAAATCAGTTAAAGAGGAGAATAAAAAAAAATGCTCTGCATTCCAATTACTACCCAACTGCCCCCGTCTTAAACACGTTCCTCATTGTTTCCCTATTATTCAGCAATATGGTTCCTACAACAAAATAAGGTCTTCCCATAACTTACCCTTTGCCTAACTCTAAAACAGACGAATAATCCAGAAGGCCAGTGTTACAAAACGATAATCAGGAAGTAAAATATCATCCCTTTAGGGGAGAACTTAGAACAAGCCAATACTATACGTGACTATTATTCCCGTCAAGGAAAAGCTATTAAGGACTAAACTATAAAGTTCTATCCTTTTTAAGTAAACTTTTGTAAATCAATTATACATTTTCATATCGAAGAATCCAGCACGAGAATAAAGAGAGCAAGGACATGGACAGTCAACATGGGAACTTGAAGAAAGGGGACCTATGCGGTTGGACCACATCCTAAGAGTGTGTGATCAATGCAACCCCAATCTTAATTTATCCAATTTGGACCTTTCATGCTTTAGCAAACTTTGGATAAGATTTAATACAATGCCAGCCATACAACTTAAAGGAAAATAAAATGAGAAACCTAGCGTCTAACGAGCCAGCAACCACCAAACACACAAAACTTGGATTCATATCCTGCCTTATAAAATCAGATAATTCTCACTTAATCTGCATAAAAAGAACGTCCACAACTTAATAATTAATCAAGATAAAGGACAAAACATGATATCCACAAATGAAGCTTCATACAACCACCAAATCCAACACAACCTGCTGTCCTTTTCAGATATCAACAACGTACTTGCATCCAAATTTCACAGAAGCCATAAAACAAAAAGTCTGAAAAGTTCTTTGCCTACCATCTATTAATTAGTATTGAAGAAAAATACTGGAAAAAAAAGAAAGTGTAAATTCAATCTAATTCATTTCAACGTTAAATGATTAAATAAGGAAGCGATTAAGAGCTTATAACAAAAGAAAAAGGGTATCAATGAACTGTATCTACAATAAACCATTATGGACATCGATTAATTAAAAAATCGGAAGAAGCAATCGACACCTAAAAGCGTATCTGCTGCTCCCCGATAATTCAGTCATCGAAACCTCGAGAACGTGGCAACACAGCAAAAAGAATTCTCAAGAAGAAAATGCGAGAATATTCGGTGAAACTTACTCTCGTTTGTGTTCACTTTTCACTGGTGTTTGGGCAATCTCTCGCAAAATGCCCTTCCTCACCGCAATTGTAGCAACCGCCGCCGCCTCCTCCGTATCTTTTACTCCCGCCACCAGATTGATAGCAGTCTCTTGCTAAATGACCATAACGCCCACAGTTATAACACATACCAACTCCATAACCACCGCTGTTATTGTATCCCAAACCACCACCGCCTGATCGGCCACCGCCTCTCCCTCCTTTCATTGAGCGACCACCATATCCAGCACCGGCACCTCTCCCCCTAATGCGGCCTCGAGAGGCGTCACCGCGGGATCTGGAGACGGCGACGACGTCGGAGGCCTTGGCTCGGCCGTCCTCTCCTGAATCAACCGAAAACTCCACTGGCTGGCCTTCAGAGAGCGTGCGGAAGCCGTCTGATCGGATGGAGGTCTGGTGGACGAACAGATCCTCGCCGCCGCCGTCGGGAGCGATGAAGCCGAAGCCTTTGCGTGCACTGAACCACTTGACGTTGCCAGTGGATCTCTTGGTGGCCTCCATTAGACAGAAGAGCTTGTATACTAGGTTCCGGAATCCGTGAAATAACCGACAGTGCGTGGGAGTCTGGCGGAGCGAGTGCAAGCGTGTTGAGTCGCCGAGGGCGGCCTGTTTTGAGGTTTTTGAGTTTTTTCAATTAAGCGGGGAACGACAATCCAACGGTGTGGAAGGCGTAGAGTAGTATGTGAGGGTTGAAAATATTTGAAAGGTTTATCCATTCAATCGGGATTGATGTTTTATTTATTTATATTCATTTATTTAAAAGGTTCGTTAGTTACTTTGTTTGTTTACGGTTTAGTGCAGTGATCAGTTTCGTGTCAGCAAGTGGATAGCTGTTAGACCCTAATTTTAGACTGTGGGATCGAGCAAGTGTTGGTGAGCCTTGGCCAAAGCTTCATACGCAAGTCGGTACGAGAAAGGCGTGTTGACGAGAGAATAAGGTAAAGTCTTGCAAGTAGGAGAGCAATACCCGAGGAACCTGCGAAGTAGGCGAGGGATGTAGGAATTATCGGCGTAGATCTCGAGAGTAGGCGAGATTCGATACGTGTGGGCATGCGTAAGCGCGCATTGGCGGAAATCTTCGACGAGACGTGAGATTCGGATGCGAGGCCACGCGGAGTTGGAAAATTAAGTCATGCGAGACTCGAGAGTGCGCGAGAAGGCACAAAGACATGTAAGACCCCGCGAGGATGCGCGAAGGCATACGAGCACGACAAGGCGCTTAAGCACTTGACTTCGGTGAGGCAGGTCGAAGGTATGTGAACGATACAAGGTTTTATGCTAACTCGGTTTGTGACTTGTACTTAGTCATGGAGCGACGAGACGACACCATGAGTGAGTTTGATCATGGAAGATGGATTTGTCCATGGACGTGCATTGACGGACTTATGTGCGGATAGGCCGTGGTGAAAACACATTAGTAGTGACGTGACAGCTGTGGATGATGTGGCACATGATGACGTGGCAGATAAGGTCACGAGTGGATGAACATCATCTTTAAGAGATAAAGATCAAGTTGAAGGATCATCTGAAGATAGAGGAGATCTTCGTGGATAAGGATAATCTTTCCTAGATAGGGTGTAATCTTTTAAATGAGATGTAATTTAATCCTATCAGATAAGATAGGATAAGATTGTGATCTTTGCTAGTAGAGTTCTAGTAGGACTCTTAGTCATCTGGAAGAGCCTATAAATAGCTCATTAGT
>JAOSBM010000006.1:9380687-9395583 GCA_027568955.1 Erythroxylum tenue
CAAAAATTAAATAAAATTATTAAGTAAAATTAAATTATTCATAATTCTTATTAATAATTAAATTTAATTACTTAAATATTAATTAAATTATTCATAATTTTATAAAAATTTAATATATTAAATAATTAAATTGTATATATTTAATTGATAATAAATCATATTAAAATATAAAAAAACTATTTTATAATTTTAAAAAATCAAAATTAAAAACAGAAATTAAAATTTTAAATAAACAATTTTTTTACTAAAATTAAAAAAAAAACCAAAATAAAAATAAACGTTTCCTACCACAGAACAGAGTCAGAGTCGCATAACCTTTTTGTGTGATGCAGAGTCAATGTACCTGGACGCCAGCAGGAATGGCTGCGAATCTGAACTTTAAATCCTCCGCATCCATTGCCTTCTACATTAAAGATCGTCTCCTTCCCAGAAGACCAATCTCCTTTTACCCTTCTCTCATGGCTGCCTTGTCCACTGCCGAGAAGGACGCCATTTCCTGTCCCAGTGAATCCACTCTACCCACCCAGAAGCCTTTACAAGTAAACCCCATTTCTTCTTCTTTTTCTTTTTTGGCATATGTTGAGATGATTCCTTTTTTGGTTTAGGGTTTCTTTTCTGTGCTTTAAAAGTTGGATCTTGTTGGGTCTTGTTTGTTTTTAGGAATTGTTCAACTGTGACGTGTGTTTATTGAGAATGTTAGCTTATTGAGCTTTCTTAAACGAGGAGTTGTAGTAATTTAATTGCCCAGATACTTGTCCCTGTGCATATCTTCCACAGATTTTTGGCTTTTGTCTTGTCAAGCGAAGTACTTGAATTTTAGATTGATTATGTTGGAAAATCATTTGCGTACTGGAAAGTTTGCAACCGAGCTTTCGTCCTGTTTTCTTTTAAGAGTCTGTTTGCATTTTGAATGTGATTTTGCTACTGTCATGTTATGCAGACCTACCTTATCCAGTGTTCCAGAGTGCCGAAATCTAGTCTCCATTTTAGAGTTTGCTATGCTCTTATGCTTTTCTCTTTGTTCTTCTTCTTCTTCCTCCTCTTTTCTGCTTGGATGCAAAAAAGTGCAAACCAATTCATACGCAGGAAGTTCACGGAAGCCCTGAATCATTGGTTTTAAAGGGTAAAAGTGCGAATTAGATTGCAATAGATTGAAAAGCTGAAGTTTACTGCATGCGCAGTCAGTGCATGTGTTTTTCTTCTCAATGTAGAGCCCAATTTGCCACTTCTGCCATCTTTGTTCTGAGAACTAGCGAACATGTTGTAAATGATGATAGGCTCCTTCAGCATAGTTATTCTTCATGACGTAAATTATTCATTTAATTTTCTTCATGAACTTTTCTTTGTTGGTTGACTACAACACATCTTACTTGTCTTTTGTTGCTTGCACCTCCATCTTCTTTTGTACTAAGCCTTGTTCTTTCAGATTGCTAAGCGCTTGGAGAAATTCAAAACCACAATCTTCACACAAATGAGTTCACTTGCCACAAAACATGGGGCAATAAATCTTGGCCAAGGTTTTCCCAACTTTGACGGTCCTGACTTTGTGAAAGAGGCAGCTATTCAAGCCATTAGGGATGGGAAGAATCAATATGCCCGAGGATATGGGGTTCCAGATTTTAACTTTACCATTGCTTCCCGATTTAAGAAAGATACTGGGCTTGTTGTAGATCCTGAGAAGGAAATCACTGTCACATCTGGGTGCACTGAGGCGATTGCTGCTACCATCTTAGGCTTAATCAATCCAGGGGATGAAGTAATACTCTTTGCTCCTTTCTACGATTCTTATGAAGCTACACTATCTATGGCTGGTGCTGAAATAAAAAGCATCACCCTGCGCCCACCTGATTTTGCGGCTCCCATCAATGAACTTAAGTCCATTATATCAAAGAAAACGCGTGCAATTCTTCTTAATACTCCTCATAACCCCACTGGAAAGATGTTTACCAGGGAGGAACTCAGTGCTATTGCGTCGCTTTGCATTGAAAATGATGTCCTGGTTTTTGCTGATGAAGTTTATGATAAGCTTGCCTTTGAAATGGATCACATATCAATTGCTTCACTTCCTGGAATGTACGAGCGAACTGTGACTATGAATTCTTTGGGAAAGACATTCTCCTTGACAGGTTGGAAGATTGGCTGGGCAATAGCTCCGCCTCACCTTACATGGGGAGTTCGACAGGCGCATGCTTTCCTCACATTTGCTACATCCACTCCAATGCAATGGGCAGCTGCTACAGCACTTAGAGCTCCAGACTCTTACTATACAGAGCTGAAGAGGGACTATATGGCGAAGAAGGCAATTTTGGTTGATGGTTTGAAAGATGTTGGCTTCAAGGTATTTCCTTCAAGTGGTACTTACTTTGTCGTAGTTGACCACACCCCTTTTGGGCTGGAAAACGATATTGCATTTTGTGAATATCTGATTAAGGAAGTTGGGGTGGTAGCAATCCCTACCAGTGTATTTTACTTGTACCCTGAAGAGGGTAAAAATTTAGTGAGGTTCACCTTCTGCAAAGATGAAGAAACTCTGAGGGCTGCTGTCCAAAGAATGAGAGAGAAGCTGAAGAGAAATTGATCCCATTTATGCGGGTGTGATCTTAGCTTAGATCTGTTGTGAGCATAAAACATAAAATATTATGAAGCAGGTTTTCGCCAAGCCAACTGATGTAGCAATTTCAGCATTGTCGTTACAAACTGTTGAGCCACATTAGAATAAAGACTTAGAGTACCAGTTCATGTTTCTTAAATCTGATATTTTGATTCATATAGATTGATGTCATTAGCAATGCCTGAAGTAGCCACGATATCTTGTCATGGGGTCAACAAACTATGTATGTTGTTTATATTAACCCTGAAAAGAAAGGAGCTGAAAGCCTGAAATAGTTAGATTACTAGACTAGTTGATCCATTTCTTTTTGTACAAAGACCCACTTTCATGGAAATCTCTACCTTTTCCTCTTTAAAGATATACCAAAATCTCAATAAACCACAGCTCTACTTCCAATGTTTATAAAGACCAACTTACTTACAGCGAACGGAAAAACAGAAAATCACTGAAAATAACTGTTTGTATAAGGGCAGGGCACGGTTTATAGCTCCAAGCCTCCAACTACTCGTATTTGTGCAAAGCTGGGGACATTTGGGAATTTAATTCTCTCGTGCATCTCTGGAACTTGTAAATTTTCTGACATATTTGATTTTAGGTTTTAGATTTCTCATCAACTTTGCCTATAGTGATGGACGAACTCCAAAATAATCATGCTTATATTAGGATTAATTTTGCCCTTCCAGTCCCATGAAATTGATGTTGAACCCTTCTTAAAGGAGATGTAGCGTAAGATGTGGAAGAAGATCGTGGATTTGAAGGCATATCCAGATCAAGTGATCCTTTTCTGGGTTACCCAACACATGTACAAGAAGATAAAAAGGACATATAGAGTTGTATTGGATGTATACTTGGATTTGAAATTACAACTAAGGTTATTTAAAACATTGGATGGTTTCTTTCATTACGGAACAATCCATGCAATACAACCGTCGAATAGTGTGCAGAGCAGAGGGAGAGTGAACATCAATTTCTGTCCGCATTCTTTGGTACTGCCGTTTTCTAAACAGGATGCATTAGGTGGTGATTTTAATTTAATTCAACCAACTCTATAACTGATTGGACCCAGATGAATTTGTGTTGGGCGAATAAATTTCCACGATTTGATATTTTCAAATGAAAATTTATAAATTAAAATATTCCATTATTTATTTTATATAAATGTTCAAATTAATTAGGTTGGGCTTCATGCATTCACCTTTTAATATAATTTGTAAATATCTTTTAAAATTAATATTGTAGAGCTTACGTGATTAGGATACGTGAAAGACTTGAAAATACAAATAGTAAATACTCATACATTTGATAGAGAGACAGGTGAAAAAGGTCAATGAAAATAAGGATAAAAGAACTTTTAACAATAAATAAAATGTATATGCAAGTAGTATGCGTGTATCAGTTGCAAATGTAATAAATGCTTCTATATTATGATAAGAGTCAAAAAGTTTTACTTATAACATTCAAGTGGATTTTTGTGGGAGATAAAAATGATATCAAATCTGTTCACTAGAATTTCTCCATAATTTCAACGATATTATTACATATTTTTTGTAACCTCTCCCCGTATTTTCAGCATGTATATTATGGTCAGGGTTTTGTATTTCGTTTACCGTAATGCCTAGAGAGCGATACGAGATAGAAGATCTTCTGTATTAGGTGTAAATACCGGTGCGTGTTTTACATGGTACCGGCCGATACTTACGGTATTCATAGTATCAATTATATATTAACCGGTATCGGAAATTTTAAAAAATATAAATATATGTTTTAAAAAATATAAAAACGTATTCATAAATGAAGCTCTGATTTTTTTAAAAACATATTTTTTTAAGAATAGGAAAAATACTAGAAAAGATACCGTGTCTTCTAACCTTTATTTTGTTGCACGACTTTGTTCATTTTGACTATCAAAATAAGAACTTCTTGTTTTTCTAAATTTTTGTTCAGGTGTTCCACCTTTGCCAACCTATCACCTCAGTTTGATCAATACTTCCACTTTTTGGGTATCAGTATCACACTTTTATTCGAAAATAGCTTTATGAAAGTTACGTGTGTATAATAAAGTTGCTTCTTTGAACCAATCAGAATCAGGGCATTCTCTTACTAAACGCAAGTTTCTAAGATGAAAATAGAATTTCTAAAATGAAAATAGAGTATAGAGTAAGAAGAATTTATATATACTCAAAGAAAATATTGTATTTATAAATTCAAAAAATTGAAATTTAACCAAACGATGAGTCTAGACATATTATATTTTAGATGATAGTGAAGTAATTGAAAACCGTATATAAACGGGAGGTGGATTCACAATCGCCAAATACATTAGAATTTGAGTTTTAGTAAAGGAAGAATTTTTTCTCTTTTCATATAAAAGTTGTCAAATTTCCAATTTCATTTTTCACATTTAATGAAAATGTATCACAACCTAAAAAGATTCTTTCAAAATTCAATCGAAAAGATAAACTATTAAAACAAGAGATTTAAGAAAGGTTTAATCAGATCACTATAAAATCAGTGAATTAAAGAATTTAGAAATAATTAAAGAAAATATAAAATTAAAGAATTAAAAAATAATTAAAGAAAACCATCTTATCTATCAAAAAAATTTAAACTTTAATTAAAAAATAGACTATTAAATAAAAATTACTTTAATAAAAACTAATTCGTTTATAAAAATTGACTGATTAATTAATAAATTAATCAACTTTTAAAAATAAAATTATAAAACTAAGTTAAATCAAAAATTTAAAATTTAAACCGTACAAAATTTACTGTAAAATCAATTTAACCAATTCGATTTTTAAAATATAGAGTAACATTAAGAAGTATAGTTTGTTAAAAGCTGTACGAGCTTTATTATTCAAAATTTACTGTAAAATCAATTTAACCAATTCGATTTTCAAAATATAGAGTAACATTAAGAAGTATAGTTTGTTAAAAGCTGTACGAGCTTTATTACTACTCTTTGGAAACTTATTACCTTCCTCCCTCACGTGACACACCATCAATAATCTCATTGATGTAAAATAATCTTTACCGTCCAATCAACCTCTTTTATCATTTCATCAACGGCGATGATTATTAAAATCATACGTCAAACCAAGGGTATAAATTGTAAACCAGTACCGAGTTCATTCCATTATTTATAAAAATCAATATTGTTTTATTGTTTAAACTTTAAATAGAAAATACCATTAAAAGATGTTGGGGCCTGCTGCGTAAAAGGACCGAATCTAGATCCAACGACCACATTTATCTACCCGTCAAGACCGAACTTACTTTTAGATTACATCCAACGGCTAGTACTCCACCTTTGCAGCGAACCGTTGGATTTCCATCTGACGGCCCATATTCAATCTCCATATCTCAATGCCCTTTTAACTCAACCGAAACCCGCTCCATGTTGTGTAGTACTTTTTCTCTCGTCTCTCTAAAGGAGCGCACTTTTTCCATTTATACATTTTCTCCGTTTGCGTTGTGCTTGCGCTAGCCTGCGCACTCAGCCACTGCTTAACGTGCGCCGCATGAGATATGTGGCCGGCGGCAGTTATAACAGCAACTGTAATACGAATCTCGCGGTACAGGAGGGGTCCCTAAGAGATAGAGGGTTAAGTAGATAGTGAGAATTAGATCAATGGACGGCCAGAAAGGCCAGGCCAAGCTCACCAGAACCAACTCCTCACTTCTCCGGTCATCGCCGACCGTCCGATCATCCATCCAGAGCCTTTCTTCCGTCGCCGAGGAAGACCTGGTCAAACAACAACAACAGCAACAAGACTTGGAAGGGCAGTTGCGAGAAGAGAGAAGGAAACCGAACCGTTGCGGTTCAACTCCTCGCAGAAATGGTTCGACGCGATTCGTTCCTGTTCTGACCATGTTTTCGATTACTCTTTTTAGCCTTTTTTCGGTCTTTTTCTTTTTCTTTTTTTATTTGAGAAGAGAACAGATACCCACATCAGAGAACCTCTTGTTAGCGTTAATTTTCATTGCTGTAACCCTTTTCTTTGCGAGCAAGAACAAGACTTTAATCAACCAGAATTTCACAGTAGTCAAGCAATTGTGGGATGAGAACGCTACAAGACTCGGTCTTTGCTCTTGGCGGACCAATTCAAAGCCGGTGCTGTGGTTTATCGGAGACCCGAACGATAACAACAACAAGAAATCGAGAAAAGAGAAAAGGGTCATCAGAGAAGGAGTTGAGTTTTACAGCAACGGAGATTTTTATGAAGGAGAGTTTCACAAGGGAAAATGTAGTGGGAGTGGGGTTTATAATTACTTTGTGAATGGAAGATATGAAGGTGATTGGATTGATGGAAGATATGATGGGTATGGAATAGAGAGTTGGGCTAGAGGGAGTAGATATAGAGGTCAGTATAGGCAGGGTTTAAGGCATGGGTTTGGGGTTTATAAGTTCTATACAGGGGATTCTTATGCAGGGGAGTGGTGTAATGGGCAGAGTCAGGGTGTTGGTGTGCAGACTTGCTCTGATGGAAGCTGTTATATTGGTGAATTCAAGTGTGGGGTTAAACATGGCCTTGGTGTTTACCATTTCAGGTGATTTTCTTGGACTATGTTTCTCTTTTTCTTTTCTTTTTTCTTTTAGTCCTTAAAGCTTGTTACCAATTGTAAGTGGGAGTTATTGATCCATAGAGTTTGTCTATGGCATATGTGAAATTGGTTTTTATATATGAAATCTTTTATTCAGAAGCTTTCTTTTGTTTCTTCTCCTCTTTCTCTCTCCTTATGCTCACTGTTTTTCATTTGCCAGCTGTTGATACGAAACTGGAGATTGGTAAGTTAGGTAACTTTTTCCTCATTTTTGGTGGGTTGGAATTAGATATATCCATTTTCTTGTTTCTCACCATTCCGCTATGTAGAATTAGTAGCCTCCAACTGATACTTTGAGTTTGAATTTTAATCAGTTACTTCAGTATACTTTATTGAATAAGAACTGAACAAGTTAAATGTTTGTAATTTATGATTCCTTGAAGCTGTGGCTTTATCTTACCGTTAGCTTTCAATTTGGTCTTAATGATGATAAACTAATCCAGAGAAATTGAACACCGTTGTTGTATGTCTGCTTATTGTTTGCTCGGAAAATGCACTGCCATCTTGTAATTGCTGTTTCATCTTATGTCTCGCCACTTGCTGTGAACGACTCGCTTTGCCTTTTCATCTTTAATGGAGGAATCCCATTAATCAGTTGGCATGATACAACAGTTTGTAAATATTGTCTATTCTAATTTTATGGGGAACCAATAAATGATGAAGGAAAGTGGCTATTTTTGCAGAAATGGTGATAGATATGCTGGAGAATATTTTGGCGACAAGATCCATGGTTTCGGTGTTTATCACTTCGCCAACAGCCACTGCTACGAAGGGTCATGGCATGAAGGTCGGAAGCAAGGCTATGGTATGTATGCTTTCAGAAGTGGCGAGGCCAGATGTGGAGAATGGGACGGTGGGAATCTGAAGGCCACTCTACCTCCACTGACCGATGCAGTTTTAAGAGCAGTTCAGGTACTTTAACCGTGACACACTTGACAGGTCCTAATTGTATTAAGTGATAGGGCATCACACATTATTTCAAACCTCTGCAATAGCTTAATTCATCGTGACTCTGAATCGCAGGCTGCTAGAAGAACAGCAGAAAATGCCGTTCATATACGCCTAGTGGATGAACAAGTGAACAAAGCTATTCAAGCTGCAAATAGAGCTGCTACTGCAGCCAGAGTTGCTGCAGTAAAAGCCGTTCAAAACCGGATGGATGGCAAATTTTGTGGCACTAATGTTTGAGAAGTGTAAATTTACTAATTTCATGTGTTTGGGATAGGCCACCCCGGTAAGCTAAAGCTGATCGGAGGTTGAGATTGGTTTAGGCTTCTTTTTATGATATAGTAACTTGTGTATACACTCTGTATATCGATATCATCAATGGAAGATCAAATTTTCAAGAACAGTTGTCGTCCTGCCTTATTACTGTCTTCTGCCATACTGACATAACAGTGTTCTTGTCTTTCCGCAGTGTCATTACATGTAACGTAATCCAAATCTGCTGACAGTTTCCTTCAACTAACTAGGCAATGATGGGTCACATTTGTTTTAAGAATCCCTCGTTCCGTTTCTCTCTGCATTTAATACGGCTGAAATGAAGATAACGCACGTAAGACTCTCCAGCTTCCCTCACTTAAAACTCTCCTCTCAAAGTCTTGAGTTCGAGTGATATCAAAAGAAGAGAAATAGAGATGTTTTTATTGATGATCCTCTAACTCCTGAGCACAGCTCCTTAATTGGATCAACTACGGACGCCTCGCTTCCAGCGGCAATGTGGGAATGGGAGCTACTCGGGAACCTGGGATTGATGGGAACTTGAGGCTGAGCAGGGAGGAGCCAGTGACCAATCATCAAACTGACTAATCAAGTATGTGACGACTGCTTGTGCGCAGAAGTGTACAGGCTACGTAGGAACTTGAGGGATCTTGGGGTTCCAGATTTACATCCTCTAAGCTCTTAAGGTGGGATCGTAGAGGCTTAGAATTAGTCTGACTAAACCAGGATACTCATGTAAGAAGAAAAAAAAAAAGATAATGCACGTAAACACATGCACAACCATCTTGTTTGGCAATGACACGACTTCCCAAACAACTGACTTTATCAGCAAAACTGCCATCCTCATTTCATGTATGATAATGTTTTGTTTGGTTATCATTTACAGTTTTGTCTACTGGACTAACAGAAAGAGAGATTAAAATGACGGACATTAGTCCTGCGTCGGACCATGTCCTTTAGTATAATAAATTAATGCATCAGTCATCAGTCATCAGTCATCAGTATTCAAGTAAACGGAATTTCTATTCATTTGGTTGCCTTGGGAGGGTTCCAACTTCTGGCGAGTAATGTAGCAGTTGTACTACATAAATATTCTTGGGACTTTGTTTTTGGGGACAGCTCTCACATTAAATGTTTGTTAATCCCCACACGCATCAAAATGATAAATACTGGACTGCCTGTTCGCAAAAAGAAAAGGATTAGAAGGTGTCGAGCTAACTTAGTCGTATAATAACAACAGAACACAGACGTTAAGGTTCTAGTCTGAAATTGAGTCTCTCTTGTCTTTTATGATGTGCGAGTGCAACTTCAAGTTTCATGGAGACTTTGAAGTTTCAAATGTCTTATTCGTTACTACATTACATTGCACAGCACAGGCCAGCAGGGGCACGTCCTGTTTATGCATTTATTACTCAAAATCTACCACTTTTTATCTTGTTTGATTACATGAAACAAGATAAAATCAAAGCAAAATCGTGACAGAAATGACCTATTAAGAAACTTTCTTGTGAAAGTGGAAATAAAGGATTCAAATGAATGATTTAATAGCTTCTAAGACGGAAATGTCCTATTTAAAAGTTTTAACCAAGGATAGTATTGTTTCTGCGATTCAGCCCCATTACTGCACTCTCAACATAATGAGTTTTACCTGTGGATAGTACTACTTTCAATCTTCTTCATGTTCAAATTAATTATGTTCTTCTAATATAGTATAAAAGAATACTCCATCTTGAGTATGTATGTTTTAAAAAATATTAAAACCTAATCCATAGTACTGGCACCAACCTTTGCTTCTAATGCAATCAAAGCAACTTTAAATGTAATTAACTAGTGCTGATTGTGCTCATTATTCAAAAGTCCATCTGGGAATTCGGTCACAGATTGAGCAAAATCCAGCTCCCAGAATCCAAGTCCAAACTTCCATGTAAACTAATTCGTTTCAAGAGAAACGTAAAGGTCCGCTTACCGTTTTCATTACCTACCATTATTCTTATAATAAAAGTTCATTTCAGGCACTTCAACGTCGTATTAGTTGGCTACCATTTTAATTTAACTTTATTTACTAATGAGGAGGAGGAGCACGTATTCTGTATACAGAAGCCATAATTGGACATGGAGAAGAACTTCTGTACCGTCTGAAGGTGCAAGTTAAGCCATTCTCTATGCTTTGTCTCTTGTGTTACTTGAACTGCCTGCCTGGCTTAACCTTGTTCAAATGCTAAATACTATTCAGAAATTGCCCAACAGAGAAGGAAAAGAGTACACTGAAGTGGACTCTGATAACGTGTCCCAATCAGCTATAACTTCAAACCAAAGTCTGTCTGATGTCCGAATCAAAACGCCCTTCCTTTGTCAATTTTTCGACTTTAAATTTTATTTTTAATAAATTAACTAAAATGATTTATGAACTTTACTAAACTTATGTTGTCGTTAAATTTTAATTAATGTCTACTAAATAAAAAGAGTTTATATTATCTATTTGTAAATTCTAATTTCTGAAAAATGAGAGAGTCGAAGGTCATTGTCCATGCAAGAGTAAAGGACACACACATTGTGTTGAATTTATTTTTTAAAAATAATATAAAAAAGTGATCGATTGGTTTTTTTTTTGTTGGTATTATTATTATTCTCATTACTCCTTTGATAGTAAACATGGATCCCAATCCCATCTCTTAGTTAAAAGTTGATTTCTTTACCACGAAAGACAAGTCTTCGTGGATTGGATTAAGTCACCTAACTTATATACTTTGTTAACTTGATTGCGCTACACAGTGTGAAGTTGGTTAGCTCTGATGGTGTCAGAAACGTTAAATCTTAGCTAAGCCCCAGCCCCTCAAAAGTCAAAACTTGTTTCTGAATAAAAAAAGAAACAAGAAGAGTGTTGTTCTCGTCCTGAATATCTTCCTCTGACTTGTGCGTATTGTGGATGTGGAGGAGATCACATATCTGCCTGTGAGCCATAGCTCTTTCAACATTTCTTTTAGCGAAAGTAGCAGTAATAAGTCTGAGAAAATAAATCTAAAATCATTGAATCTTTTCTGATTATAGCAAATAGGATCGAGCAAGTCAAGATGGCCACCCCCAAGTTATAAAATGGTCTTAGTTAAGTTTCACTTTCAACTGTTTATATTTTACGATGTTCTTCTTCAAGCTGATGGTCCTTTGTCCACGATTTTGTACAAACTATTAAATATAGCCGGTTTGACAAAAATATATCAGTGCTATTTCTTCGTTGAATGGGTTCCTTTCAAGCGTTTACTTGTGGAGGAAGCTATATATCAATCCCAGTTCTTCAACCACAGAAGAAGATGTTAAGAGAATTAATGGTAGGTTTCTTTTTTCTGAAATTACGAAAAAGGTGAAAGAATTACAATTAATATAAATTCGAATATTTGGTTGGAAAAGATGGCAATGTCTATTTTCTTGCAAGCAGTTTTGTCTGTTGCCTTTAATTAGCTAGGTTCAACAATTTATTTCACAGGATTTAACTTTCGCCATTACACCTCTGAATTGTTAGTTAACTTCCAAGTCCTCCCATTCCCATTCCTAGCAATTGGTTTAGAACCAAATTAAAGAGCAAGGGCTGCAGAACTTTTGGTAGCTGGTTCAAAATAGTGTGTTTCCATTCTGACCATATGTTGTTATAAACGAAGAACGGTGTACTGTATTATTAGGATAAAGATACATGGTTTAACCACTAAACAACTTGTTGGCGTTATTATTATTACACGCGTAAAATCCGAAGACTCCATCAACTTTGACTGTTGTAAGGATAAGACACTTCTTCATATTTCACATCTTGCAGTCACAATCACCGCAGGTGTCCAATTTTTATTTATCTTCTGATACGCGAAGAGAGATATATGCACTGATTCATCCCCAGTTTCATGCTTAAATCAATTTCAATTTGTTATTTTAAAGTGACCATATGGCAATGAACAAAGCAGGAGGAAAGCAAACAGCGGCCACCTAACCTTTGACAAAAGCCTTCCTTTAAATGAACAAATGTTCTTGGAATCATAAATACACGTGAGAGTTGATAGATATGTTTCCCACTTCCCAGCCTAGGGTCGTGTAGAACACGCAAGAAGAATTGTTTCTTTTTCTTATGATTATAAGAAACATTTGCAATTTCATTTCAATGACCAATAGAGTGCATGTGCATTAACAGAACTATAGTCAACATCCAACGCATTTTGAATTGTACCATAAATAACCAAAACGGTCAATTTCTTCGAACAATTGCAGTCTTATTGTTTCCTCGGGAAAGGGTTAAGACTTAAGAATCTCCCCATACTCAACTTTGGATACAATCTCGTAACTGAGCGTATCCAGCCCTGCCCCTGGCCCTGACCCTGACCCATTTCAAGGTTGAGTTGTGGTGTGGGCTTCTATTACGTGAATCCCCTTCCCAATCTAAATTCGTTTTAGCAGCTCTTTTCCCTTGGAGGAGAAAAAAAGGAAAACACATAATCATAATCCAATCCAGAGATACCAACGTAACGTAACGTCCCTTCCCGGGAAAGACAACCGTGTAAATCTTTCCCTCAAAAGTCCTCTCCCGAGCCCAACTTCAAACTTTGCAAAATTAATCCACCTTTATCCTTTCCTTCAAAGCCATGGAAGAAACAGCTCATAACCCTTTAACCTCCGCCTGGAAAACTACAAAAAGATTGCTTTCTTCAACACCAAAAGCCATTCTTTTCTTCCTACTTCTTCATGAGTTCATATATATTTCTGGTTTCTTCCCCGACGTCCTGCCCAGAGCCCACAACTCTAGACTCTAAGAAATAAGAAGTTATGCACAATGATATTTTAAGTTTTAACTATGGTCTATCGCTTACAGGGAATACTTATTTAATTGCCCAATCCAATTTGAGAGCGTGGCCCTCTACCAATAAAAGAAAAGTCTCTGCTTATAATGTTAAATGACTTTATAACTTAATGTTATAACATTTTTTTTGAAGTAAAGGTAATTTTGTGGTCCTCGTGTTTATAAATAGTCTTGAAATATTTAAGTGTATTTTTACCTTCTAATTTCTTTATTTTGCATCAATATATGTATTTAAAATACTCCAACTCAAAAATTAGTAGCAAAAAATTTTATGATTCTATCTTCTGAATTCTGAGTATAATTTAAAGGTAAAGTTTCTGATTTTTTAATATATTTTTATTCTTTGTTTTTTATTTTTAATATTAGATATTAAATTTTGCTATTTGTTAGTGTTATGATCATTTAATATTTAGTTGATTATGTAAACTTATAAATTGAATCATTTATGTTTCATACAAATATGTAGACTTAAGTATATTGTCGATTTATTGGGACCCTTTTTTTTAATTTTGCCCAAGGCTTATAAAACTATAGGAACGACCCTGCCAACATCTGTCACCGTTTTTCCTTCGTTTCAATTAAACACTCAACAAGAATACCTATCTGAACTTTCATGTGTGTACACCGAAAAACAATGTCTTTGAGCCCACCAAGAACGAGAATCAACAATGACGTTCATCTGCACTGGTGCTACCGATGTCCCCGTATTGTCAGAATTGCCTCCTCGAAGTCATCAGAAATACTATGCCCTCGAAGTTCCGGAATGTTAGGATATATTGTATATATCTTTCATTTAGTTTTGACATAGTAATTTAACTTATAAGATACAACTTGTAGGAATTTGACACTACATTGGAGTCTATCATCGCGGTGATATTGGAATTATTTTACTGTTGTACATGTTAGTAATGAGATGGTGTTAATGCATAATTGTGAGGATATTAGGGATAGAGGAAAATATATTCAAGGTGGACTCTACTTACTTGAATGTGGTTGTGTCATGCACGTCTCTTATTGTGGTGAATCTCCTATGAGGGAAAAGATAATGAAGCTGTTGTTGTGTGGTGGAATTAAATAGGTGGTTACTTGGTTGAAGAGAAACTCTTATTGGGTGAGTGATTTGTGCACATCTTGAATCTGCAGCAGATATCTATCTCCAACTTAAGTGTGCTGTTATAGAGTTCAAGTTAGTGTGCAGCAATACTGTGGGTGTGCGTGTGTAACATCCCATTACCTATGGGAAGGATAGAACAATTAATATATGTGAACAGTGAAAGTTTAGAAATGCAATTGCATGCCCATGCATTTTGTGACATACATATATTGTCAATAATGAATTTGTTGCACATGAAAATATTGTACATGCATTCATTGACAGTCCGGGTATAATTGGTAATACATGTAATTGTTTTGAGAATTGTGATTTATTGGTATTGAAAATTAATTTGGAGAGTGAAATTAGTGATTTAGTAATTTTGGAGAAATTTAGAAAATTTTTCTGAAATTTTTCGGGGTAAATTCGGGACTAGAAAAAATGCCAAGTGACAGACCAATTGATAACTGGTAGTAGAATTTATTGTCAAATATTGGAATTTTGGATATATGGCTATAGGATTAATTGTCAA
>JAOSBM010000006.1:9458478-9474853 GCA_027568955.1 Erythroxylum tenue
TCACCACTCACAAAGGCCTGTTGCACCATAGACGTGATCGAGCTGCCAATAAAGGCCCAGTACTTCTTGAAAAAAATAGGTTGAAACCCATCCGGACTGGGAGACTTATAACTACCCATAGAGAATAAAGCAGCTTGAACCTCCGCTGCGTTCACGGGCGCCAAAAGGGACCGAGAGGCATCCTCCCCTAACTTCTGATGGAAAGCCGAAGCGGAACTAATACCTGTCCCCTTGCTACGACCAACTGCTCACAGAAATAGTTAAAAACATCTTGCATAAGAGCGTTATCTTCACCACACCACTCCTCCGAGTCCATAAGTTTCAGCTTGTCGATCTTATTCCTTCGACGACGAACAACTGTCATAGCCTGAAAGTATCGGGTATTAACTCTGCCTATTAACTCTGCCTATGCATTGTATATTTGTAGCTAGAATAGACAGGTTTAATGTTTTGATCTCATTGCATTCGGATTTTAAAGGCATCATGCCTTTTTTAAACTTGATTTCACTCTTTTCCCAATCTAAAAGTTTTAGGCTTTTAGCTATTGCCAAAACTAGGGCAATTCTGCCTATGCATTGTATATTTGTAGCTAGAATAGACAGGTTTAATGTTTTGATCTCATTGCATTCGGATTTTAAAGGCATCATGCCTTTTTTAAACTTGATTTCACTCTTTTCCCAATCTAAAAGTTTTAGGCTTTTAGCTATTGCCAAAACTAGGGCAATTCTCCTATGTCAGCTTCCACTTGAATATAGGGTTCGTAACTTGGTAACCCATCAGGTTTCCAACCGAGTTGATATAGCGCGTAGAACCACGCGAATTCGAAACGCGTGGAAAGCGCCTCTAGGGTGCAGTCTATTGTCCTAGTTGAAAAAGTTGACTCCTACGCTTATTGGTAAATCTGAAGACTCCATTTGTACAAAGTGCGTCATCTGCTAGCAAGCTAGACTCATGTCCCACGCGCTGATAAAACCTCCCCTATTTATTGTCCTCGCAATAACTCAACTAGAAGGAGAGACCCATTTGCTCGAAAGACAAAAGGCAAAGATAAATAGAGAAGACAGCAGGAGATCCAATTTCTTCTTGAAAGCAAATTCTCTTTGAATCGGCGCAGAAAGTTGTTGAAATGGAGAAGCACTGTAACTCACGCGCTCTAACGGCGATAATCTTGGTGTGCTTAATAGGAAGTGCATACGTGGTTCAAAGAACAGAAGGCGTATGGTTGACGATTCCAAGTACGGGAACGAAGTGTCTATCGGAGGAGATTCACAGCAATGTCGTCGTTCTGGCCAATTACTACGCCTTCAACGAAGAAAACCCCGAGCAAACCTTTTCTATCTCTGCTCGGGTATGTGCTATGCCTCTATGGTTTAGGAGTTCTTATCTTTTTGATCAGTGATCGTTGACTTTAGAGAAGTAATGACTGAGATTGCTGATTCTTGTTCGGATTGATTGCTTTTGATCTTCCATTTTTCAGTTTTAACTTGTTCTGTGCGTGGTTTGACTTTCTGGGGCATTCGTGTGTGTGTGTGTGTGTGTGTGTGTGTATGATACTCATTCTTCAGCTGCTTGAAATTATGTAAAGTTGGTTTTTGTTGGTAATCTGAGGATTTAGGATCATGATAGAATCAAGTAAAGGCCAGAAAACAAACTTCGAGAATTTTATTATGGCCTAAATTGAGCTAAGGCTCCTCATGGATTTTATGTTCTGAGTAATTTAAGTTTATTCTGACGTTCTTGTTAGTTGACAATTAGCAAAACAGGCTTTTTTTTTTAAAACTTGATAACAATTGCCAATATAATATTGTAATTGGAAGTATTTTCATGTTGCTAGTAAATTCTCGTCAGCAAAACCATGTAAAGAGAAAATTCAATTACTTAAAGAATGTGTATTAATTTGTCTATTTACTAATTATCAAACCACATAAATCTATGAGATTAAATTCAAACTATAGGGGTTTTCAGAAACAAGTGAAAGCGTTCAGTGTGATTATTCAAACTAAAGGGGTTTTCGGAAACAAGTGAAAGCTCAGGGTCTCAGTGTGGTTACCCTTTTAATACTTCGATGTTCATTGTTGCAAGTTGATGCCAACTGTAAAGCTTAAAGAGAAGAGTTGCTTAGCTATTGTTTGGTTGGATCATTGCTTAAGAGATAGAGAAGGATTTGTTCATTCATTCTTATTAGAACCGTTTCTTGCACTTGCCTGCATATTGGGTTACATGGAAGAGAAAATTGAGTTTGCTAGATTGCAATGCGTTGCTTATATAGTATATGAAGTAGAAGAAAGAGAAAAGCTATAAACAATAAATCACAAGGACTCTGCCTACAGACAACAGACAACAGACAACACACATATTCACTTGAGAAATTAAGGGTAGAATGGACTTTCACTACTAGCTAGCTGGACTAGTACAAGTTGTTGTAACAGAATAAATCTCAACCCTTTATTTTATTCTATCCTTTCTAACAAGTGTATGGTCAAGATTAATTCAACAAATGTATAAATATGAGTCTAAACAAATAATACAGATGCGTACAAAGTTCAGTAATATACCTTCTCTTACATGGTATCAAAGCTCCATTGACAAACGTCAAAATGAAAGAAAATTCTGGGTCATCTGCCACCATCCTAAATGATACATCATACTCTCTTGATTTTTCAGCTATAGCAAAGACTCTAAACTTCAATTTGCCCATCAAATTTGATAGACAAAACTTTGTCAACTGGAGAGCCCAAATCCTTGCAGCCATAAGAGCCCTTGAGCTTGAAAACTATATCAACTCAGCACCTCCTCCTCAGTTCATCACTACAAACACAAATTAGGTCATTGAAAATGCAGAATATAAACCATGGCAAAGAACAGATCAACTATTGCTATGCTAGTTATTTTCAACAATCGGAGAAGAGGTAATAGGACAGGTAAATCACTAAATTTCGTTCTATCAAGTTTGACAAAATTTGAAAAATCTCTATGCTCAAACATCTATGGTCAGAGTTCTTCAACTAAAGCATCAACTTTCAACTATTAAAAAGGGCTCACATACCATATCAGAATACATGCAGAAAGTCAAAACCATCAGAGACTCACTCCAAGTAGCTGGAGATGCAATCAATGAGTATGAATTAATATTGACTGATCTAAATGGTCTTGGTCATGAATATGATTCTGTTGTGGTCTATTTAACACATTCTATGAAAACTTCAACATTACAAGAAGTGCAATATTCTCTTATGATGCATGAAACAAGAATAGAGCAGCTGAATACAATCAATCAACTAGAAATCTCATCACCAAATGCAAACTATGCAATCCCCAATTATCGAAGAAGTGGATTTAGAGGAAGAGGAAATCGTGGCAGAGGAGGTAGATGGAATGGAAATAGAATTTTTTGTCAACTGTGTCATAAACCAGGCCATGAAGCACTAAAATGTCACAAAAGGTTTGATGTTTTGTGGCAAGGTAATACGACCCAATTATGGAAACAGAACACAGCTACACAACATACACAGAACAATGCACAAAACTATCCTCAATCCTACTTGGCTCAAAATCAGTATGGAAATCCCTCATCTGAAGCAGTCAACAATAATACATGGTTTATAGACAGTGGGGCTACAAATCATGTCACAGCAGATCTCAATAACTTGTCAATAAGTTCAGAATATGGTGGAAAGGATCAAGTCGTTGTTGGCAATGGTAATTATCTTCCTATTGTTAACATTGGCTCATCTCGCATACATTTTCTAGAGTATATACACACACCTCTTGCACTAAGACAAATTCTGCATGTTCCCAGCATAACCAAAAATCTACTTAGCATCTCTAAACTCACCAAAGATAACAACATTTTTGTTGAGTTTACTAACGAAAATTGTCTGTTTAAGGACAAAGCAACAGGGAAGATTCTACTCAAGGGAGTACTTTGGGATGGTCTCTACAGCCTCAAAACCACTAAACAACCCGACAATATCAGGCCAACATACCCTAAGCCTAGTCCTTCCCAACAAAAAGTCTCTTCTTTAGGCAATCATTGTGAGGCAAACATAGCACAAAAAAATGTAAATGTTTAGCATGCCAAGTTAGGACATCCTTCCAAGCGTATCTTGAAACAAATTCTAAGCTCAATGAAGTTCAACTTTAATCTCAAAAATCTATCTCGTTGTTATGCTTGTAAGGAAGGAAAATTGCATAAATTACCTTTTCAAACTCATGAAATAACTGCTCAAAATCCCTTGGAAATCATATATTCAGATATTTGGGAACCCTCTCCACATCTCTCAACCGAACGACAAAAATACTATCTTATTTTTGTTGATGGCTACATAAGATTCACTTGGCTTTATCCTCTAAAATTAAAATCTGATACCCTATCTATCTTTATCAAATTCAAAACCAATGTTGAACTTCAATTGAATAGAAAAATTAAAGCTCTGTACACTGACATGGGAGGTGAATATAAAGCTCTCTTATCCTACCTCACAAAACATAGAATACAACCAAGGTTCAGTTGTCCTTACATTCACCAACAGAATGGGGTTTCCGAAAGGAAATATAGACACATCAATGAAATGGGACTAACTCTTTTATCTCATGCTCACATGCCACTCACCTATTAGTTAGAAGCCCATCACACAGCCGCCTATCTTATCAATAATCTACCATCTCCTAGACTAAACTTCCTCTCACCATTTGAAAAGTTGTACAACAAACCACCGAACTATCTTAATCTCAAAACCTTTGGTTGTAGTTGTTTTCCTTATCTCAGATATTACTCTCATCACAAATTAGGATTTCACACCACTAAATGTGTTTTTCTTAGGTATAGCTCAATGGATCAAGGTTACAAGTGTTTGACTAATCAAGGGAAAATCATAATATCTCATCATGTTGAATTCAATGAGGAAGACTTTCCATTTTCTCAACTCTTTCCCTCACATTCAAACTATCCTGTAACATCATCAAGTTCCCTTACCTTTACTCTAAACTCAACTCCAATCGGTACACCTTCATCAAAGGCCGTCAAGGATCACTCTTCTTCAACAGAATGCTCTCACTCAGCTGAATTCCTCAACAGACAGGTAAGCTCTCAAAATCTTAGCTCACCGTCACATTTTACATCCTCACAAAATAGACAAAATACCATATCTACCATCATTCCATCAACCACCCCACATACTGAATCAAACTCTTCATTTCCACACATACAAAATGTTCATCCTATGCAAACTCGATCCAAAAGTGGAATTTTCAAACCAAAACTCTATTCCTTTTCTTTAACCTTAAATCCACGAACTGAACCTAGAACAGTCTCTGAAGCTCTAAACAGCCCTACATGGTTTCAAGCTAAGCAAGATGAATTCAATGCCCTACAATAGAATCACACTTGGACACTAATCCCCTATGAGCCTACCATGCATATTCTTGGCATAAAATGGGTGTTCCAGACCAAATACAATGCTAATGGGACTATCTCTAAACACAAGGCCAGATTTGTTGCCAAAGGGTTTAATCAAACCCCCGGCATTGATTTTTCAGAAAATTTCAGCCTTGTTGTGAAAGCCTCAACAATTAGAGTAATGCTTTCACTTGCTGTCTCCCATCACTGTGAGATTCAGCAAGTTGACATCAACAATGCCTTTCTACATGGGGAGTTACATGAAACTGTTTATATAAACCAGCCACAAGGATTTCAAAGCAAAACACACTTGCGTCATGTATGCAAGCTGTATAAAGCTCTCTATGGACTGAAACAAGCTCCTAAGGCTTGATTTCACAAACTAAAATGTGCACTGTCTCAGTGGGGGGTTTCATAACTCAAGGTCAGATACCTCTCTATTTTAATCAAACAAAAATGGAATTATTACAATGCTATTGGTATATGTAGATGGCATTCTAATCACAGGAAATTCAACTTAAGCAATCCATGCAATTATCAGTCAATTACAGTCTCAATTTGCACTTAAAATGCTCGGAAGCATAAATCATTTCCTTGGCTTTGAAGCATATAGAAACAGGAATGGTTTATACCTTTCACAGAAACAATATATTGAAGATCTATTTATCAAAACAAATATGTCATCATGCAACCCTTCCTCGACACCCATCACTCCAGCAACCAAGTTGTCTTTGAAGAATGGCACACTATTTGAACTGTCAAAGCTTTGCCGAAATACCATAGGAGCTCTTCAATATCTGTGTAATACAAGACCAAACATCAACTACGCAATCAACAAATTAAGCCAATTTTTATAAAATCCTTTAAATACACACTGGATTGCGTGTAAAAGGGTTTTGCGTTACCTGAAGGGAACCTCCAATCTGGGACTGCTCTTTCATCCATCATCGTCGCCTCTTGATCTCCACGCCTACAGTGACTTTGACTAGGCCAGCTCCCCTGATGATCCTAAATCAACTACCGGAGGATGTGTATTTTTAGGGGGAAACTTAATCTTCTGGATCTATAAGATACAAACGACAGTAGCTCGATCCAGTACTAAGGCTGAATTCTGAGCCCTATTTCAGGTATCGACTGAAGTCATCTACCTCACATCTCTACTATCTGAGCTAGGATTTTCTCTCACTCCCAAACCCATTCTATGGAGCGATAATAATGGAGCTCAATCTTTAGCTCAAAATCTTCTCTTTCACTCAAGAACAAAGCACATTAAGGTCGATGTACTCTTCATAAGAGACAAAGTGGAGAAAAGAGAAATAGAAATTAGATACGTAAACACCGACGACCAACTTGCCGACATCCACACGAAACCCCTAAGCTCGACAAGATTTCAACTTCTGACCACCAAATTGAACCTAGTTCGAAGCCTTAGGTTGAGTTCGAGTGGGGGTGTTAACGAAGAAGAATCGAAAGAGGAAATAAATCACAAGGATTTTGCCTACAAACAACAGACAACGCACATATTTTCACATGAGAAATTAAGGGCAGAATGGACTTTCCCTACTTTCTAGCTGGACTAGTACAAGTTGTTGTAACAGAATAAATCTCAACCCTTTATTTTATTCTGTCCTTTCTAGCAAGTGTATGGTCAAGATTAATTCAACAAATGTATAAATATGAGTCTAAGCAAATAATACAGATGCGTACAAAGTTCAGTAATTCTTTTGGTGCCCGCTTCATTTTCCTTTTATTCACCCTCCATTGACAACTTTTTTGAGTACATCGTCGTTCAAATTAATGTGAGCAGACCAATATTATAGTTTATGGAAGCTGCTGGTATGATTGTTTGCTATCTTTCTGTTTGCTCTAGTACTGAGAATTTTTCCTCAGATGATAGTGAAGTGAGGATAATTTGGTCATGGGTACATGGTCTGAAGGTAGTAGTCTCATGGATTTTTAAGTTTAACAAAGGGAAAATCAAAGACACGGCCTAGCAAGTTGGCAAACTACTTATTATGAAAAACTAGTACAATTCTTTCCTTGGAAATGGAAATGCCACTGCAGGTCTTCTTCCATTTTTCTCTGTTGTACTTTGCCTTTAGTTACGGTATGGGGATTTTATGGTTTTTTTTTCCGTACTAGCTATGGCATTGATGTTCAGACCATCGCTTGTAGCTAAACTGGTATTTCTCAAATATCCATTCCATCATTCGTGGAGATGAAACCTAGAACAGGATCATTCTGGAGTTTGTGTTAAGGTCACTATTTTGGTGGTTTCCTTTTTCCATGATTATTTACAAATTCTCATTGTTGATATGTGCTTGAGGTTATCATTTAATTTAATCAATCATTTCATGTTAGAATCTGGCGATTTTCCTGGTAAACAATTAATTTGTTAATTTTCTACAAATATCAGAGATGTAGAGTTAGGTGGTAATATAGGTGGAATCCATTATAATCTTTGTCAGTGTGTTATTCATGACTGAATTTATGCTTGTTAGACACTTATGAAAACTGAGAACTTTTTCTCGATCTTATTTCTTAATCTTTTTGTACATGGAAAAAGAGGTTTTGCAATCTTTAGGTCATAAAATCTAGCCATGAAAAATCTGGACAGGTCTTTTTTTTTCCCTTTCTATAGCTGTACTTGTAACCTTCTCTCTGCTCGGTTATGTTATTTGTGTGAGATACTAGGTTGATTCCAACTAGTTCCTCTAAACCGCATATTGTGCATAAAATCAGAAAATACCTATGTTCTGAGGCTGGTTCATTTCTAATTATTGAACCCGTGCGAAAGTAGCCATGAGAGAAAGACACTAATTGTAGGTGGTGGGTTGGGTTGCTTTCGTGCATAACTTACTAGCCATGTATCTCAACAAGTTTCTTATCTTGTCTTTCAGGTAACATCCCCATATGGAAATAATCTTCACCACAATGAAAATGTAACCCACGGTCAATTTGCCTTTACAACCACAGAGGGCGGTAACTACCTTGCTTGTTTCTGGCTGGATAGTCATCACCAACAAACTGGACCTGTAACTTTGGGCCTAGATTGGAAAATTGGAATTTCTACAAAGGATTGGGATTCAGTGGCAAGGAAAGAAAAGATTGAGGCAAGCTATTAACTGATTCACTTGTTTTATTTCCGACAGATTGTCCTCAGATTCCAGTCTTGACTATATTGTTGTATATCATCCACCTTTGTCATTTTAGCTGGTTATATTTGTGGTGTCTAACTATGTCCAGGGTGTAGAACTTGACCTAAGGAGACTTGAGGAAATAGTGCAAGACATACATACTCAGATAAACTATCTGAAGGATAGGTATATGTCTCTCTCTCTCTCCCAGTAGAAATCTCCAAACACTTTACTGATTCTGTTCCTATCATTTTGATGCCGTTAAATCATTTTCTTTGTCACGCCATTCTGCTTTTCTTACTTCCGAAGGAAAGCACACTGCTTTTCTTATTATATTATACCAAAGAGAGATGAAGAGGTTTAAGCTACAGTATAGTAACTGGCTGATGCTGTTTGGAGAGGATTAGACATCAAAGTGAAGAAGTTTGGAGGTTTGATGGTTTCTACCTCTGAGAATTGTTGAATAGACAGCTCTGCTTCTGGCTTGGCTTCTTAAATAGACGAGTGACAAAAATAAACCATAGGCCAACTGATGGGAGGCTTGGGTGTGTGTAAAAGAAGGATGTTAGATGTGAATTTCTACTAGGACTGGTTGAATATGGAGGCCTGAAGTCCAAGGATATGTATTGTGCGTTTAAGCCACTAAAAAAATCTGAAAAAATGCTTATCAATTGTAGTTGATAGACAACCATTTTTTTACAACTTTCGTCTTGGTTTTTCATTGTACTCACAGGGAAGCAGGAATGAGGGAAGTGAGTGAAAAAACCAATGCAAAAGTGGCATGGTACAGTATCATGTCCCTTGGGGTATGCATTGTAGTCTCCGGTTTGCAGCTGTGGCACTTGAAGCGTTTCTTCCAAAAGAAAAGGCTCATATAAATCATGTTATTCTGTACTTCTTCTTCACACAAAAGTCAAACAAGACCTTTCAAGGATTGTAGCATATTCCCTTTTCTTTTTTTTTCCGCCACCTTGATTTTCTTCCTCATATTGGAAATGTTTGGTGGCTTGAAAGCCTGAGTACGATCAAAATTCTACCTAAACAGACTACAGAGAATAAATTAGTCATTAGGATTAAAGAAATACGAGAAACTGATTTCTATTCCAGAGAACGTGAGCCATGACAAGTAACATTCTGTTCCATGCATTTGCAAAGAAAGCACTCCACTTGGCACTACACCTCTTTTCCAGAGATTCTTGGTCAGAAATTAAGAAAATAAATAAATAAGACAAAACAGAAAAGAAATAACTATTGTTTCTATGAAGATTGAGACTGCTGCTGATTGGTTTACATTTACCAGCACTTGACCAAAGTCATTTGTATTTCGTATTAACTTCATCTGCATCTTTCAAAGTAGATATTATCAGTCTTCCAAAATCCAAACTCAACGCAACCTGCCTTACAAAGAGTCTATTTTTATAACTTGAATTTGTGTGATTACAAATGAGTACCATACCACTTGTTCTAAGACTCACCTTCTATTTCTTAATTTATGATCATTATTAATTAGAAGCATGTACATTTTCTTTCATGGTTGGAGCAAAGGAAAGCTTAAGATCCTTACAGATTCATTTATGTTTTGTTTTTTAGGTTTTGCTTTTCATTTCTTTTTTTAATTTATGCCTTTTCTAAATGATAAAAAATATGTTTGATAATGCCATTGATAAGAATTAAATATTAGATAAATTATTTAAGCAAATAATTTTATTATATTATATTTTATATAATATTTATTAATAAATATTGGTAAAAGATTTACTATATTTTATTAAAATACATAATTTAATAAGAAACATTATTTATGAATTAATTAAAAATATTTCAAACTTAAAGTATATTTATATAATATTTATTAAATTTAAAATTTAAAATAAAATCTATAATTTTACTATATTTATCATTTTTTATTAGTAATTACTATTATATATATATATATATATCAAATTATGACCAAATAATAAAAATAGAAAAACAGTTTAAAAAGAATTAAATTTAAAAATAGAAATGAAAAATCAAAAACAAAAATGAAGACAAGCCAAACTGTTTTGGACTGGGAAAAGAAATAATCGAATGGACTTATTAGATACGGTGATGCATATAACTGTCGACCCAATAAAAAGGTTCATCAGTCATTTACAAATAGCTGTGATTTGAAAGGGAACATGAAAACTGGTTGTACTTGAAGTTTAGACCGTTTTGCGATGCTTTTCAAGAGAAGCTTCAAGTTGCCTCCTCTATTTGGCGAATGGGATCAAATTTGAGACTTGAAGCCAATGTTTTTTAGTTTGAATTTTGCTAGAAATATCATCAACTAAAAAACCTTCTCCTGGTGCACAAAAACCTTGCTATCATCTTTTGCTTTTCTTTATTCTTTTGAATGAAGCCAAAACTGTTCATGTTTCATGTTTCATGCTTCAAGTTTCAATAGAGTTCGGCTTAAATGGTCGGATCTTAATGCCAATCAAACTGAGCCCACTTTTCTAAGCACTAAATTAAAATATTAATGAGTCCAAAAAATTAAAATATTAATGTATTACTAATAACGAGGGAAGTTTGTTGCCAATAGTTCAGGGCTAATCCTGCTTGAACTTCCCGTAGACTTAATTATTCAAACTTTTGGAAGCCACCATAAAACATTGTCTTGAACAACTAATGAGATTGGCGTTGGACATATATCTATTGAGTATCTAACCCAATTTTGAGATTTTTTCATAATTGTCGACACTTTTATGGTTCGTAAAAATGACGAATGAGTGAAGTTAAGACGAATAATGGTTCGATGAAGCTCTTTTGGAAGAGACACAATCGTGTAGGGTATTACGTGCCTATGTCCTTTACTTATATGACCATATGGATCAACCATGTAAGTCTCCGAAACCGTGCGAAGAAAGAAGAAAAAAGCAAAGACATATGTTGTCATATATATGCTCGCGTTTAGGACATACACAATCATGTGTGACGATCGTATAATTCTTTGTAACCTTGTATGTCTGCCACTTAAGTGACGCTGAAAGAGACACGATCACTTACACAACCTTATATTTGATTGAGTGTAATATAGAAAATATAATTCAAGATATAAAAGAAAAAAAAGGCAGATTTGATCATTGGGAGGTAGCCAAATACCAAAAAGGGAAGGAAAACAGAGAGAGGGAGAGTAATATAGGATTCTCATTTTTTTTATTGTTTTTGGGATTAGTTTGAGAGTTTGTTGATTAACATATCTATTTTAGGTTTCAATCCTGAAGTTTTATGAGACAACTTATAGTTGTGAGTGTTGGTGTATGCCCCACAAAACAATTATAAAATTTACTTTAATTGATCAGTTATGATTCAAGTAGTGTCGTATTCCGACCTTATTTAATATTGGGTAGTCATTATGTCTTGCTAGAGACTGCTTATAACTTGTGGACCTAGAAGAAGTTTGGGCTTCCTGCTAATTTTAAATAAGCCTACAGGGTCGCACACCAAATAGACTGAACATTCATTGGGCCTTAGGGTTTGGACTTTAGGGTTTTACTATATATATGGACATATAGTATGACTTGAAGAAGAAGAACCTCATTTGCTTTAAAAACCCTAAAAGGAGACATCCTCTACTAGAGATAAAGAGAGGGATCTTAGAAAGTGGTGCTAACACATCAGAAGGGGTTGTTCAATCTCGCGAGAGTATGGATATCGATAAAGACACGACAGTTGATGTGCTCTTCCTGGCACTACCAGTTCCTCTACATATTTATGCTACATAAAGGTATTCACTTGGGTCTGGATTTGGTTTTGATATTCACATGGGTCTTAGTTTTTTGGATTCTCAAAACTGATAAATGTTATTGTTGTTGTAAATCTGAAAATCTTATCAGTGAGATGAGATATTAAACTTTATAAATCCTTATTTAAGTTTAGTGGATTTAGTTGTCAGTTCGGACCATACTTTTTTCCTTTACACTGGAGGGATTTCCACATAAATCTCGGTGTTTGCTTCCTTATTAAGTTTTTAATTCTCATATTATTTTTTTGGTTAAACTTGAAAAGTGTTTTGTTATGAAATCTGAGGTTGATCTTATGGAGATTTGTATTTTTGTCTCCCAATAAGTGGTATCAGAGCCATCATAATGAATGGTGAAAACATCTTTATGGTCAAGTTGACATCAACAAACTAATTTATTTAGAGGCCTATGAAAGGAGTACTTTATGTATTGCAAGGATCTCTTCGATCCTATTGATGTAGACAAAGGTGTGAAGGATGATGTTCATTCAAAACCTGAAAGATGTTAGATAGAGAATGGAAGAAGATGAAGAGGAAAACTCTAAACACGATTCGACAATGGATTGATATCAATACATTCAACCTTGTGTCTTAGGAAACGTATCCTTTTGAGCTGTCAAAAAGGCTAAAATGACTCTATGAAAGAAAGGTTACCCGCAACAAGATCTTTCTGATTAAAAGGCTTGTAAACTTGAAGTTGATAGTTGAGAAATCTGTGTCGAAGAATTTAAGTAATTTCCAAGATATAATCAACAAGCTTACAACAATGAAGATCATTTTTTATGACAAGCTTTAAGCCTTTTTCCTGTTAAGTTTACTACTGGATAGCTGGGAGAAACTAATGGTGACAATTAGCAATTCAACTTTTGAAGGTGTGCACTCTTTGGATACAATCAAAGGAAGTATTTTTTAATGAAGAAATCAGAAGAAAAGAGATGAGAGTTGACAACATGTAGGCTTTCATAGCTGAAAGAAGGGAAAGGATTAATCGTAGGGGTCCTAAAAGGCATGGCAAGTATAAGAATCGATAAACGTCTAGGGGTGACAAAGAGGTGAAAATGCCATTATTACAATAAGCCATTACACATTAAGAGGTTCCACTACAAATGGAAGAGGGATCAGAGAAAGCAAGGACATCAAAATGATGGAAAAGATAAGAGTTTATTCACAACTGCTCCAAGAATGGATGATAAGATGTCCCCCGTTTGTATAATAAGTGAATGCTTCCATGTTAGTGATTAGGGTTTTGAGTGGCAGATCAACACGGAAGCTTCGTATCATTTTGTTCCAAAAGTGAAGTTCTTCTCAAACTATAAGAGCAGAGACTTTGGGAGTGTAATGATAGGTAATCAAAATTTCACTAAGATGGTCGATATAGGTGATATTTTGTTAGGCCCCGAGTCCCAAGCCCAACTATCCTGAAACATATAACGTGAATGGATTTCCTTGTAAGGTTACACCAATGTACCCTAATTAGCCGTCATCGGTTCCTCAACATTCTCATAACACCTCAAGCCACAAAGGCGAGCCCACACAAAGGAATTACTAAATCACAATCATCTTCTTCAAAAATTGTAGCTCTTAATCTCTAATTTATATTGGAGCAAGAACCACCTCAATCGGAGCTCTATAGATGAAGATATGCTTCATAAACTAAAGTATAATCATGCCCCAACATGCACTTCAAACCGACCCCTCACTTCCTTCCAATCAATCTTATTGAATTCGAAACCAATGGCTATAAATTTTTATGGGAAGGTAGAACAATGAGTTATAAATCTAACGCCTCAAGAATCACCTTAATCGGAGGTCGGACGAAGAAGTTATGACTAAACGAATTCAATATGTTCATGTCTAAACTCACATTGTACATGCTTTGGCGCAAATGCTATAACTCTCACTACGGAGGTCGGATTGACTTTATTTTTGGATGGTTTGAAAGTAGACATCTAGGGCTACAACTTTTGTGAAGACCAAAAATTTCAAATCTGCCGTTTATAGGGTCAAAAACACAGATCGTGTAAAATAACAAGGTTTGGCCGTGTAACCTTTGGGTGAAAATGGCACCCTGCTCTAGAAAAACACGGGCTGTGTGAATTTTACATGGGCTGTGTGAATTTACACGGTCAGACCATGTAACTTTCGGGTAGAAAATGGTACTCCTGCACCTGAAAAACATGGCTCGTGTGAATTCACACGGTCTGGCCGTGTAACCTTCAGACGACATTTCCTGCACGACATCTCTCACCCAAACGGTCATATCTTTCAACTCTGACATCAAAAAATCGCAAACTTTATATCGTTAAAAAGATAAAAGGACAAGCTACAACTTCTGTGAAGACAACTTAGCCAAATTCAACCTAGATTAGCGCATAAAATCTCTCAAAGTCAGGACACAATTTCCTACCCACATGAAAACTTGAGATTTGCAATGTAAAAACATGAAATGCCATAATCAACCATAATGCATGAGTATTTCATTCATATCAAAATAAGAGTTTTTACAATGCTTTAGGGGGCATTTCGAGCCACTTACAACATAATCCAAAAATACAAACTTTGCAAAAACAATGATTTCTCAAATGCAACTAAAGCATTGTTTACAAATCTAGCTTCAAAAGATTAAAACATGCAAATTGGAGTGATGCCTTGACGATTGACTCGATCACTCGAATTGTTGCTCATCGCCTGCGGATGGGAAGGAATGGGGGTGAGCTTTACGCTCGTAGGTAACAGTCTTATAATCGATAACAAGCAAAACCATTGACAAAAATCATGATCAAGGCAAATTTATATGAAATCCATGAAACATGTATTTTCAAAATTCCCAACATATCAAGTCAATTCACAACTCACATAATTCAAGCTTGTCAATGCAAATAACACATAATCACATAATAATGGTTTGGGCAGATCCATAAACAAGACGAACTACACAATTCCATATAATAGTCATGTGTAGCCGTAAACTTGAGGGAGTTCATAAAGGAGTTCCGTGCCACTAGCGGGCATGCGGGAGAAGCCTATACTTGGTCAACGTACACGTGACAATTCTTGGATGGACTACCAAACTCACATAACATGTAATGTATGAACTTGAAAACTACTTGCCCACATGGCATATTTCTAGTAGCAAAATCTGAGATGTGTCTCAATAGCGAGACCCACAACAATGGGCTACTATAATCCATAAACGACCCAAGGCTTGCCCCTTGGAGCAAAAAGGTTGAATCCCCAACCCTAAGAGCCCCCAGTCGCAGGCCCGATCACCGCTGGAGGATTGAATCAGGTACTCAGCGGCCCGCTAAGGGGGAGGTGAGCAACCCTCGGCCTACAAGGCCTGCCCCTTCATTCCTAGTTGATGGCGTTCACAAATTCTGCCCACGTAACAAATTGAATGAATACTGACCAGTAGCTAATTATCTAGTAAGAATTACGAAACCACACTTAATGATATAATTGTCTAGGCAAGTTTCAAGTTGAACCATCATTGAACTGTCAAGTACTTCAGCTCAAAAGCATCTCGTCAATACCAAACTAAATTGTTCAGACCAAATATGGATGAGGCACAATTTATGATGCAAAAAGCCTGAGGCCTGAGGGGGCTTGTTAACCAATTTTAATAGCAATAGAGGTTTCAGGAGCTGGTTGCAGTGGGATTAGACATTTCCGTCTGTAAGATGTGTAGATAAAAGTGGGACATTCCGACTATAAATCAATAAAGGTATGTCTTGTACTTTCTGAGAATTAAAAAAGATGAAAATAGGATTAAATCAGAATTTTATTCTTAATTTGAGCACAGTTTTCACTAAATATGATAGCAAATTTTGCTAAGTTATGGTTGCTTATCCTCACTCTTCGACATCTCACGAAGAGTTGTGATGATATGAAATGGCTTGGGTAGTTGGATGAGTTGTGATGATATGAAATAGCTGCGAACCTGTGACAGCAACTGTGTAAAGAAAACTTTTGTTGTTGTTTTTACATCAAAAGCTTAGTTGAATCTAATTTATTACTAATTATGATCAATAGTATATTCAATAATGTCCTTATTATGAGTATCTACCCTTTTAT
>JAOSBM010000006.1:9605407-9615456 GCA_027568955.1 Erythroxylum tenue
TAATGATTTCTTAAAAGTTTTGAAATCTACCGTTTTTCCAAACAAAGCATATTTTCTTTTTCCGATCCAACAATTTCTAGTTTAGAGATGGCTTAAATGAGGAGAGATTGGATCCTTTTCCTTCTCCTTAGTAGAGATTTCCTTTATTTGAGGGGGTCTGTAAGATTTGAGGAGAGAAGCGAAAATGTAAATAGGTCCAGGGCATGTTGCTCGTTATTAGGCCTTGCATTGACATTAGCCATAAAAGTTCATAAACAAGGAAGCATAAGGAGGAAGAGAAAGAAAGCCTTAAATTTTAGTTACTATTAATAGTAACTCTTCCAGGTCAGTGTAAAATCAAGAGTGGTATGATAAAAATGCCCTTACTATGAGAGTAGAGACGGAAGGAAAAAAAAGGAGAAAAAGGCACTGGAGATGTTGAGAATGGGGGTGAAGGGAAGGATTGGTGATAAAGTAGTAGCAAATTACTATACTATGAAACCATAAAGTGGGTTGAAGGTTACTATAAAGAGGATGGAGAACATTGATGGTGAATGGATACTTTTGCTTTCTTTCCAATTATAAGTATTTATTTGATTTTAATTATATAGTTATTAATATTTGACTATTTTATTTTTATTATTTATTTATAGTTTTTGTTAGTTAGGGAAATTGATATAATAAAACATTAACTTTTAATATTTTAATTGTCTAAAAATGCATTTTGAGTCTCAGCATTTCCATTAGAATATAACATGAACCCTAATATTTTAAAGTGTTCAACTTGAAACCTAACATTTTTAAAACATACTCCCTCCGATTCATAATAAGTGTCGTTTTAGAGGGACTTTAATTATTCAAAACAAGTGTCGTTTGTGACTTTTTATGCATATTTATAATTTTACTTCTAAAATTACTCTTTAATTTCTCTCACATCTTAATTACACAGATTACACAGATTATATTTTCAAGGCACTTTAACATGTAATTAATAAGGGTACATCAGACATTTCATTAACTTTCTTAATAAGTGTGCATTTCTCTAAAATGACACTTATTATGAATCGGAGGGAGTACAAAATATACTCCTAAGTGAATAGAAAATTTTATGGGATAAACTTCCCACTAGTTAAATGCCACGTCAACACTAACGTGATAATGTTTATTATTTTTTACAATTAAATAATTGGTCCATTTCCAAATTGCAAAGTGAGATTTCCTATATGAAATTTAAAAAATATTTAGATTTATTTATAGTATTCTCTCCCTCTCCTCCCTTTTACTGTCCCATCCTTGTTCTTCATTTTTCCTCTCATCTCTAACTTATTATTCATCACCAAATCCACCTTCAAGATTATTTCTTCCAGACTTGTACTTAAAGCTATCATCCTTAATTTTCACTATGTTATCGTCCTTAACAACCTTTTAATTTAGTTTGACTTAACCATGGTTGCCTAAATTGTTCCTTCTCCATAGTTTAATGGTCCATAACAATTTTATTATACCATATTTACCCAAATTTCTTGCCCTTTATATATCTAACATGTTTTTATGAATTTAACCTCTATTCATTGTGTTATAATATTTGTTTATAATGTGTGCTTACTAGCATGCATAGTGTGGTATAAACAAGTTTTCAGGTTTCTTTTGTTTGATTGTTATATAGGTAACTAAGAGTGACTTCAATTTGTGCCTGCAACCTTATAACCTTTATTAATTTAATTATTGATGCAACTATACTTGGCTATTTCCAACCATTATTTACGCATGAATTTCAAGTCATTTTAAGAAGTGAAATTGCAAACATCCATCATCGTAATTTTTAGGTAAAAGTTCATCCTTATACAAAACATTAAGGTTTGGATATTATATCGCTTTCCAAGAATCACTAAAATAATCATTTTTTAGTGTTAATTATAGAAGAATCACAACATTATCATTTTTTGCTTCTTGTAAAAAAATTTTTAGCCCCATCATAAAGACCTGACATTTAGTTCTTAGCATTCCTGAGTTTAGATTATGAAAATATGGGAAGACTATGAATTGCAGAAATTGGAGTTCAATTGACCTTTAGCAAACATAAATAAACCTTGATTGACCCGCCATTTTGAGATAAAAGAAAATACCATCTTGTGTACTGAACATCATGTATTTGTAAGGTGGTTTGTGATGAACAAGAAGTTGGAGATCAGAAGAAATATGGGATAGTAGGAGGGGATATTATAAATAAATCTAAATATGTTTTATTCACTTTATCAAGTAGCAATGAGACACAACGCTTAAGTGTAAATAATAATAAACCTTGCCATGCACGTTAGCATTAACGTAATAATTAATCATTTTAAAATTTTCATCTATTTAAGGTACGTTTTGAAAATGTTACGGTTCAAATGGAACACTTTAAAATATTAAAGTTTAAGTTGTATTTTGATGAAAATGTTGAGGTTTAAAATTAACTATTTACCGGTTATAATTTATTGATGTACTAACTTAGGATTAAGATTAGTTTGATGTTACAAATAAAATGAAGTGATTTACACTTGTAATTTTTTGGTTAATTCAACTTATTTCTTATAAAAACTTTGATATTAAATACTGCTTTAATTAAATATTTATTGGAAGATAATCTACTACTAGCATTTTGCCTTAAACTTTCAAGGCAACATTAAGCACAATGGGGGAATTAAAGACGCCAACGACGGATACAAATACAATAAATGAGGAGCTCCAACTGCCAATCAATATTATTATTAGCAATTGCACTTGGATACATCACAGTCACACAATAAATTAGAGAACAACAATGATGCAGCATATTTTGACTGACCTGATAACATCAATGCATGTGTATATTTATAATCATTCCACGTCTACTGTAATGTAACCACATTATTGTACTGGACCATCTCTGAATAAGAAAGTACATTACATTACCCCTCTTTAATTTATTCGTGACTAGACCTCCCCTATTCTTCCCACCATCACAAGCAAATGGATGACCAGTCTTTCCAATTTCTTATTTGCCTCATTTTCTATAGTTGCACTTGCACCAGTACAAGTACAACCCCTCAATAGAGAGCCCAATTCTGCTTGTTGGTTCCGGGCCTTCTTGACTTTGGATTGTCTGAGGTTACAACTTACAACTTTTAGCCTACATTGATTCATATACAGGTACATCCATACGAGTCAAGAGTGACCCGAGACCTTATTGTCAATCTCACGACATAATATCAAACTCCATCTTATCGTTTTTTTTTTTAATTTCTATCATCATTGTATATAGTATACCTCATATGATATCCGTTTCGCAAGTTATTGACCTTTTCCAATTGCTTAAATCCTTAAAATAGGGGTTGTTCTTTCCTCGTGTGTTTAAAACAATGGGTTTCTACCAACTATATATCACGTTTCCTTTAATTTGCAGAACTGAAATGTATGTAATACATACATTTCGTGCATATATTATTTTTCTTGATTTTTTTTTTCTCAAAGTTTAAAAATGGGATTGAGTAACATAACATATATACATTTGGCAAACATTTTACGCAAGGTAATAACTTCTAGCCAAATCTCAAATCTTAATAAATTAATTTACGCCATCACCAGATCCGTCTTCCAGTGTGGCTCTCTCAATCGTCGATATAAACAATATAATAGCATCACTGATATGGGAAACATCGAACAGACAACGTCCCTGTGGACGAGAACGCGATCCCTCCACGCCACTCTTGAGCCGAAAAGAGTCGAGACAAAAGAAAATAATTTAAACAGCAAGAATGAAATCAAAGAACAGGGACACACGTCAGCAAGATAGCGACAGCAGAATGAGGGGAGGGGAGGGGACTCGAATTCAAAAAATTGGAGCGTATTGATTTGATGCACCAATTTCAAATAGAAAAACATACGATCACGATTTTCAAAATGATTATTTGTGTCCCCATTCCCAAAAGCTGAAAAGTTTAGGCTATTATTTAAGGCTTCCAAATACAAATCTCCTTTACACTTTCACTTTTCAGTTGCATGACCCACATAGTCACATGCCCACGCCACGCCCTCTTCTTCGTTATTGATATCAAGGTTACCAAGGACGATTTGATTTGACAAATCATTCCCTAATTGCTCGCCGGGAGTTTTGCTTTCGGGTGTAGTTGTAATAATTGCGGTCTTTACTTGTAATAATGATACTGATGTGGGTTGATTAGTAAACCATAAAATAACCAAATCTACAAAACAAAATTCAACATTTAATCAATAAATAATATCTCACATAGTAACACTCGACTCATTCATTTACTTTTGTCTCATTGAATGCTTAACCAAAACATGAAAGTGAAATATCAACTCAATTGCTTTTGTCATGGTCCCCCTTCAGTTCATAGAATTCCTCCATACTTCCAGTTTTCCACTCCTCTTCATTATAAGATTGTGTAGAAAACAAGATATGGAAGAAGCTACCTCTCTATCATCTGCAAACTTTTAGTCAGTAGCAGTTGGTCATGCTTGCCAAGCCACTGACATTCCCCAGATCTTTTCAGACCCATCTTCATTTCTTTATTATGTTTCTCTCTATCCTTAAATCATGAACTCCACCTTTCTTTTCACATTTATAACTTCCCCACTCCAAGGGTACTTAATCTGCTTCTTTGTTTTCTATCTTACAATGTCTGGTTACGACCTACCTGGATTCATTGATATTGGTGCGATTTGTTTTTTCTCAACTAGTTAAGATAACTTTTTGGCGTTTTTTCTTCGATGGGTGATGTTCCCATGGAATTTTTCTTCTGGGTAGTCACCTTGGTGAACCTTGCTCGTCCGTTATATTCTGTAGTATTTGCGTTTTCTATTTTTTAGTATTGTTTCACAGTGGATTGTACTGTTTCATTGTTCAGGCAATGTGTTTATGGTAATTTCATCGTTTTGTTTTGCCTAAAAAGCTCTGTTCTTAGGGCTACAGTTGCTGCATCTCCTCTATTGCTGTCTCTTAGCTTTACCCCTATCTCTTGTTGTTAGTTTGGTCCTTAAAAGGTTTCTCTTTTGTTGTTGTTGTTGTTGGTGATGGTGCTGCTGCTGCTGTTGCTGTTGGGGTTGGAAGTTTATTGGGTGAATTAGAAGCAAAGTTGATAAGATGAAAAAAATTATCTTTTTGCTTAATGTCCTGAGGTTGTTAAGAAAGCATTTGTACTTCGTATATTAAATAGAGAGCTGTACATGTCATAGTATTAGCACGTCCCATAAATTCCTCTGGGTATTGAAGTTTATGCTTTCATTGGATTTTCTGATACGTCGTTGTATTTGTTATTTGATATCGATGGTATCTAAATTATGTGCAGATAAATCCTTCCTGATGAGATAGTCTATTCATCAACCTCTGGGCTTTGTGATGGAAAAAAGAAAATGGTTGTGGAAGAGGAGGTCCTCAGAGAGGAGCCCGGGTGAAACAGAAAGTTCAGGGTCATTATCTTCACATTCTGAGAGATTTTCTGATGATCAGGTAGGTTGCTAATCATGTAAGAGCTAATGTTTTCTTTAAGATATTATAGTATTCTCACATATCGTTCTTTAACTCAGTTATGGTAGGGATGCACTGCTTCATGTTTTCTCCATAGCAAAATTGTACCTTCCAATGTTAATTATATAACTCTTTTTATAACCACCACTTACGAAAACTACTACACAGGACAGCTGGCTGATTTTATTTTTTTGGATATTTTAGTTTGTCCTTCTTCTGTAATACCTGTCAGTTTTTCTGTTGGTGATTCGTGTTCTGGTCAATTTCTTGGCCCTCTCACCGCAATTCTATGGCATATGGTGAGATTGAAGTTCGATATATGTCTAAGGATTTGAAGTTGTGTACTTCCAAGTGCAACTTTTGAGAGGTTTGCAGAAAGGCTGGAATAACTGACGAGCCTTTCATTGCAAAAGTATAGGAATCACTACTTGTTTTGCTTTGTGACAATTGCATAAGCCGATGCATTTGTTCCTAGGACTTGCTGGAAGTTAACATAAGAGTTCTTGTTTTCATTATGACCCAAGTTTGAATGCATGCGAGGATTAAGCTAGATGGTAAATGTGGATTTGTGCATAAAAATTGTATCCTATGCTTTTGCTTAAGCACCTATGTGGTTATAAACCCTTTTATGTATTTTGGTCTAAGGAATAATCTCTTCATGACAGCAGAGGAAAACACTTGGGAAAGGTTATGAATATTCTAGAGTTTCATAAAGCACAAAATGACGATGATGTCATCTACAGGTGTCAAACCATTGTAACCAAAATAAACACAATTAAGAGAAGCAGTAACATATCTTCTAATGTTTTGGATGGTAGATGCAAATGCTCTGGCATAAGTGGCAATCTAGGCAACTCGGAAGACTACTTTTTAGATTTGTCAATTGCAAACTTGGCTGATGTATCCATTTTTGGAATGTGGACAATATGGATTAATCAGTAGTTTCAGTGTTCACCTGACTAGTTGGATACATGCAATTGGCAGATTTATGTTGTCACCATGTTCTTGGCATCAATTCAAAAGATCCCTGTTTGTTGCATTTTTGCTTTGGGCACCTAAGGTTGATTTAGCAAGCTCCTCAATTAGATGCGTTCTTTAATATTAATCATAGACTTTTGCTCCAATTCTTATGCTGATGTCATTCATGTTCTCATCATTGCAGCAGGATGCCTTGAAGACATCTCAAACTGATGATGCTCATTCACCGGAAGTGACATCCAAAACTGTAGCTAACGATGACGATGCTATGGACAGCATTAAAATTTTGACTGAGAAGTTATCAGCTGCTCTTAAGAATGTCAGTGCCAAAGATGATCTGGTAAAACAACATACAAAAGTGGCGGAGGAAGCTGTTGCAGGTATTTAAAGATAGGTGCCAGTTATCAGGGTCACTTAATGGCAAAAAAGTTTCAAATCTTTCGGAAAATATATTAGTTTCACAACCATGTACTTTGAGAAATTGCAACTGTTGAAGTCTCCACAACCATGCTTATGCGTTCTGTCCAAAACTGATGATATTTCTCACCACACGTGACAGTTTATATTTTACTATATAATTTTGCTGTTCTCTTTATATAAATTTTAGGATGGGAAAAGGCTGAAAATGAAGTAGTGGCTCTTAAAAACCAACTTGAATCTGCAATTCATCAGAAATCTGCTCTGGAAAATCGGGTGAGCCATCTGGATGGAGCCCTCAAGGAATGTGTTAGGCAACTGAGGCAAGCAAGAGATGAGAAGGAAGAAAAGATCCATGAATCCATGGTGAATATAAAATATGAGGTAGGAATTTACAAAATCTGAATTTGAGAACCAGTTATTTTGGCCTCAAGATCAAAACAAGAAATTAACTCTGAATGTCCTGCGCAGATTGATCCTGTTCTCCAGCAGAAGCTTGAATATTTGGAAGAAGATAACAAATCCTTGAAAGCAGAGCTCCTGTCACGATTTGAAGAGTTAGAAGTTAGGACTATTGAAAGAGACTTGAGTACCCAAACAGCTGAAACAGCCAGCAAGCAACACTTGGAGAGTATAAAGAAGGTGGCCAAGCTTGAGGCAGAATGTCGGAGGCTTAAATCTATAGTTTGTAAATCTTCCTCAATTAATGACCACAAAAATTCTGCTGCCTCCTCAATATATGTTGAGTCTCTGACTGACAGTCAATCAGACAGTGGAGAGAGGCTTAATGCGCTAGAGCTGGACGCCCACAAACTAAGTTGCTCAGAGCCATACAAGTCTGAGCCAAGTTGCTCAAATTCATGGGCATCTGCATTGATTGTTGAGCTCGATCAATTTAGGAATGATAAAACTGTCAACAAAAACATCCCAGTGTCATCCACTGAGATTGATCTCATGGATGATTTCCTTGAAATGGAGCAACTTGCAGCATTGCCTGATACTGAAAATATGGACCATCAATCTGAACCTGTCGATGCCAAACAGCCAATTGATGCAGAAAGGTCATTGAGAGAGGAGCTTGAAGTTATGATTCATAGGACAGCTGAACTGGAAGAGAAGCTACGGAAAACAGAAGATGAAAAGGTTGAGTTGGAAGAGATTTTAGAGAACATGAAAGCAGTGCAAGCTGAACTAGAAGAAAACCTGCAGATGATTACAAGAGAAAAGGTTGAATTAGAAGAGAAGTTAGAGAACATTCAAGTGGAAAAGGCTGAATTAGAAATGGATTTAACAAAAAGTCTGAACAAAAATGAAATTCAGCTGAGGGAGGCGCAACTGAGGTTGGAAGAGCTGCAAGGAGAGCTATCCTTTTCAAAGGAATCAAGTCAGAAACTTGAATCCCAATTAGTTAGTTTGGAAGCAGAGGCTAGGACCGTGTCTGCAAAAGTTCTGTCATTAGAAGCAGAGATTGAAAGGGAGAAGTTTCTATCAGCAGGAACTGCAGCAAAGTGTCAACAACTAGAGGAAGAGCTTTCAAAAAAGAAACACGAAGAGGAGATGGAAAAAACTGCAAATGCAAACATTGAACCAAAGATTAAGCAGGTTGCTATTCTTTCCTTGAATAATTGATTACTTTTCCTACTATCCACCTTCTCTGTTGTGCATTTGTGAAATTGTATGTTGAGCACAGGCTTTTTAACTCCCCTGGTTACTAAATGTATGTACCCATGGCAGGAGGACCTGGCTGTTGCTGCTGGAAAACTTGCAGAGTGCCAGAAAACAATAGCATCTCTTGGTCAACAACTGAAGTCACTTGCAACCCTGGAGGACTTCTTCAGTGATGCTTCAAGCCTACCAGAGTTTAGCACAGGAGGATCACGGATGCATAGAGTTAGCGGAGAACCATGGAGGTTACACTCTAATGAGACGTTTTCACCTAAAGGAGAATCTGGTTCTTCAATGACTGCCAGCGAGATTGGTCCTTTACTGGATAAAAAGGAAGGAAAATCAACTTCATCATCATCTTTGTCAGCTTCATTGGTCGTATCCACAAATAGTGTTAATGCTGAGAAGAACCAAAATGGGTTTGCCAAATTTTTCTCTCGAAGTAAAAACGGCATACAGCTAGAAATTTAGCAATGATGAAACACTACAATCTGGCAGACTTTAATGTTCAAACCCTTTCTTCAATTTATGCATTCCAATGGATATAATTCTGCGTCTTCAAGATCAGTTACTTTATCAGTTGTATTATAGCAATATTATTATGATATAACGATCTTCCTCTACCCAACAGATGGGCACTGGCTAGCTTGTTGGGTTTCATATGCAGGGCATTACAGCTAGAGATAAATTCCATGGCTTTATAATGTTTAGTCAACTTCTGACCAAAGTAGTAGATAACTAGATATCGTTTATTTTTCTAATTAAGTAGTTGGATAAGGGCGGCAGCAAAACCATGGGCAAACGTAAGCCCAATAAGAATTGGAAAAATCAAATAGACTACTTGAAGATAGCATTATTAAGTATACAAACTAAGGGCGAGTTGGGATGGACGACCACGCAATCCATCTCAACCGCCCATTTAATCCAACCGTTACATTCACCTCCTCTCCACGCAGTCCATCTCAACCGTCCATTTAATCCAACGGTTCTCCCTGCCTCCACGCAATCCATCCCAGCCGCTTTCTTCTGACGGCTTATATCTTTCATAGAATGTTGTGCCCCGCATCTTACGGCTTATATCTTTCATAAAATGTTGTGCCGCGCATTCCATCCTGTTCGTCCATTTGTGTATTTTTTCATCCATCCCGTTCGTCCAATTTATTTTATCTGGTCAGAGGTTTCTTTTATGACTCTCCGTGCCTCGAACAGTTCTGCAAAATTTCCTCTGTGTTTCCTCTCTGTCCTTGGCTTCCTCTGCAAAGTTTTGTCTCTCGCCGGTGACGTCACCGTCGCACTGGTTTCTTGTACAGATGGCCTTCCCCTTTGGCCTATGGTTTTGTTCAACACAGATGATTGCAGTTTGTTTTTCGGCTTTCGTAAGTTTTCGTTTTTGCTTTTGTTTCTCTGGAGCTGTGATAAGTTTTCTTTTTCCCTTTTTCCTTTATTTGTTTTCCCCCGCAGGTGTTGTAGTTTCTCTCCGGCGGGTGTTTCTGTTCCGACT
>JAOSBM010000006.1:9640859-9651805 GCA_027568955.1 Erythroxylum tenue
GTAATTGCGAAACTCTACGGAGAGTAATACAGAAAGCTCTGAGGCACAACATTCAATGACCAGATAAAATGGACGAATAAGAAGGAACAACAAAGGCACAACATTCAAAGACCAGAAATGGACGAACAAGATGGAATGCGTGGCATAGCATTCCATGAACAAATATAAGCGGTCAGATGGAACGGAGAAGAAACAAATGGACGAAGAGGATGAATTGTGGAGCGGGATGGCCGAAGAACTTTCAGAGAGGGGGGGCGAATGTAACAGTTGGATTAAATGGACGATTGGGATGAATTGCGTGGTCATCCTTCGAACTCGTCCTTAGTATATATACTTAATGAAATCTTTAGCATAATCTACAAATCGGGTCATCTTTAACGTTTTATGGGTTCAGGATAAAGTAAAAAGAAGAGCTCTAATAGATTGATAATTTTCAAATTTGTAAACTTGTAAAAGTATGTTTTTATTACTAAAATTTGTTAAAATACTAAATGATTATAATAATAGCTAATAACATCTTGCAAATATTAACAAAAATTACTAAAAATAGTAGCTATAATAACAATCGAACAGTAATATCAGATTTTAAAATATCAAGAGAATTGCACTGACAAGCATACAAATGACTATGAAACATAATTTCTTCTCAAATTTCTATATACAAATTCATTAATAATAGTATCAAGATTAACATTGTCCAATATATATATATATATATATAATAGCTATTATCTTCAACCTTTCTTGTGACATTAATGACTACAAGTAAGTTTTCAATAATTTTAAGTTTAAAAAACTTCACTCAGTTGATGCTATAATTACAAGTATAGTCAACAAAATTTGATAAGCAATTGAAATATTTGGATAATAATTTGCAATTTTAACAAATTCAAGAATTTTGACTGATGGCATAACTCATTTGGTAAAGTCATTCAACACTTTTAATTCAGAAAAAAGACCATCTAAATCTGCATCCGACATATTATCATGAGGAAAATGTTGTAGTAAAATTAATGCAACAATATCTTAATTCATTATTATCCAACGACCTCAACTTCATTGAATTAAATAAGAATTTAAAAAAAATTCAAATGTTGTTAATTATTCAAATATATTCTTCAGCGAAGCAATTGCCATATCCATAACTAGTAGAAGTAACTAATTTTAAAGAAATCTTCAGCTGATTTTATTTCTCCATGATTATCATTTTTATCAAATTGTCTTTTCCTAATAATACAATGTCTAGGTAGAAATGTAAGCTCTATATTCATCTCGTGTAAGAATTTTGATATTCATACTAGAGGCAAACTCTTGATTTTTATATTTATCAAAAAATAACATAACACCTTCTAATTGTCCTATGGCAGTGTCAATACACATATATTTAGGCTGCAACTTTTTACTTACCATGTCAATAGCAAATAAAATATCATATCAAATAATCATAACAAGTAAAAACTCAAAACTCTCAAGTACAATAACCAAACTTTCCACTTCACTCTTTGATATGACATCATCACAAGATCGAGACGAAAACAAAGAGTAAAAAAATCTTATATAAAGAGAAAATTTTGACATCCTATATAAAAATAAAAAAATAGAGAGTAATTTATTATGATATATGCGAAATAAAATAAAGATAAATTATCAAGATAAATTTTGAATCATATTATCATATGATTTATGTTAACAAGATACTAATAAGAATTAGTTGAAAAATTTTAAAATTAGCAAACTTATTGCAAATATAAGAAAAGATATTTGAAGAATAAAATATGAAGTTTCAAATTAGATAATAATGGAATGATTAACCTTCTATAGAATGGATTACATTAGTATAATATGTCTTATAACATCCATGTAATAGTCTTAATCAATATAAGTCAATTGTCATAATAATTATAATTTAAAAATTGATGTTTAAAATGAACTTTTCACTTATGTTGTTGTAATATTAGGTTAAGAAGTCATATTATGCTAAAATAAAATTTCACATAAGTTTGATAAGATTTAATTGAAGTAAATAAATTTTATGACTTTTTAAATTATAATTGTTAAGATCTTCTTCTCTTTTAGTAAATTCAAGGCTTAGGCTAATTCGCATGGGCCATTAAAGTAACTATATGTTATTTAATTAATATTCTACTCAAATTTATATATTTCATTTCTTTTATACAAATTGTTTATTATTTAATATAACAAACATTTCTCAAATAACATAATATATAAATTATTAGATATTACATAAATATTTGTTGGACCCCGAACGTTTCTCATGTTTTGCTTTGGTGTTTTGGTGGATTAGAGATTATGAAATGGGAAGAATTAAGGTGAAAGTTACAAGTGAAATGAAAGCAAAAATGAAGTTGAATATGTGTAGTAAGTTGATGAAGGATATGAATATATGTGTATGTTTTGTTATTAGTGCTCATGATTAATCATAGACTATAATTTCTTTATGGATGATATTGATTTGAAATAAAGTTGAGAATGAGGAGTAAATGAAGTAGTAAAGGTGATCTTGGTATGAGTTGTGTTAAGGAAAGATTTTGAAACAACTTGGTAGTTGATCTGGAAAATTTCACTGAGTATGTTTCAGTCTTTTAGCCACAACTTTTTCTCTAGTTATCTAAACGAGATGATTCTTGATTTGGATTAAACTAGAAACATATGAATACATTTCTTATGAAGACGTCACATTTAAATTCTATCTCTAAAAATATCAAAAATTTGTCATGAAGTTGAGAATTGGGTGCAGTACATTGGTGGAGGAATGTAAAGTTCATGTTCTGACTTCAGAGGCAAAACTGGACTAATTTAGACTAAATTGGTCAAGGTCACCTTCTGAAAAGTTGTAGCTTATCTTACTAGCTTTCCATCGGTACATAGTATGAAATGTTTGGGAATAGGAGTCAAAAGTTACGGTCCTTAGAAGGGGAGATGCTTAGGAGTGTTAAAGTTGAATCGTCTGTAAAAGACGCTTCGTCTGTGATGACGTCATTTCATCTAAGACTTTGCATCATCTTAAGTTGACTCCATTCGTCTGCTTCTCCGCATTCGTCTGCTTCGCCTTCATCTATTTCGCATTCGTCTGCCTCGTGGAATTCGTCTGCTATTCCACATTCGTCTGCCTCTCCGCATTCGTCTACTTCGCCTTCGTTTGTTCTGCATTCGTCTTCCTTGTGACATTCGTCCGCTTCTCCTCATTCGTCTGCTCCGCCTTCGTCTGTTTTGCATTCGTATGCCTTGTGGCATTCGTCTGCTGTTCTGCATTCTTCTGCTTGGTGGCATTTGTCTACTCCACCTTCATCTGTTCCGCATTCGTCTTCCTTGTGGCATTCGTATGTTGTTCCGCATTCGTCTGCTGGGTGGCATTCGTCTGCTCTTCCTTCTTCTGTTCCGCATTCTTTTGCCTTGTGGAATTCGTTTGTTGTTCCGTATTCGTCTGCTTGGTGGCATTCATTTGCTCCGCCTTTGTCCGTTCCGCATTCGTCTACCTTATGGCATTCGTCTACTATTACTCATTCATCTGCTTTTGTGGCATTCGTCTGCTTTGTAGCATTAGTCTGCTCTGCATTCGTCTGCTTTATAGCATTCGTTTGGTTTTTCGCATTTGTCAGCTTTTCCACATTCATATGCTTCGCATTCGTCTGCTTTCGCATTCGTCTGCTTTTCCGCATTCGTTTGCTTTGTAATCACTCGATTGCTTTCTATTTTCTCTATAGTTGACCCTCCTCTTCTTCTGCGCATTGTCCTTCTTGAATCGTCTGGTCAAAGTGTTGACCTTCCAAATGATAGAATCTATCTTTAAGGTCTTCACAAAAGTTGTAGATCTTGAAGTCTTCTTTGAAACCATGAAAAGAACACCTTAATCTGATATCTGTAGGGAGAGTTATGGCAATTTTTCTAATCCTGTATCGTCTGATGATGTCACATCATCTATAAGTGACATCATATTGTCTGTTCCTATTTGGACCCTGTATATGATCGAATTTGTCTTTGAGGTCTTCATAAAAGTTTTAGGTCTTGAAGTCTTCTTTCAAACCATATAAGAATGATCTTGATCCGACATCTATATTGAAAGTGATGCCAATTGTCCCAATATAGGTTCAATATGATTGAGGACCAAATCTTGTTTGATCCTTTCGGCCATAATTTTGTTATCCGACCTCAAAATGAAGTGATTCTAGAACCAATATATTCCTAACACATTTATTTTTATGTCTCCATGAATGTTATAGCTTTTGATGCTGTTTTGAAAAGGATTGATTGAATCAAGGTAAGGGTATTGATTGGAAGAGTATGAATTTGATGTTTTCTGGACATACTTCAGTATTTTGATGATTTCTAGATCGGTAGAGCCCCAAATGATATGATTTCTGATTTGTGGAAAACTAGAGATATAAAATTGTAATTTAGTCACTAAGATTTTCAAATTCTGGATAGAAATTGGGAATAGTGTACTATTTTAGTCTAATAACATTCTGAAAGTGTTTGTGGTAATACTTTAGATTTCTGAACCAAATTAAATGATTTTGGTGTCATTAGAAACTTAAGACAAGGGGACCTTTTTTTTTTCTGAATTTAGGTGTTAAGGTTATAGAAATGTTCAAAGGTAATTTTGGCAAGACACTTAAGCATAAAAGACATAAGGCATAAATGGAAGGGCAAATGGGACATTTCTCAATCATTAAGGGAATAATTGGAAGAAGAAGTGTTGTCTTGCTTTTAAATGAATAAGAAAAATGTGAATTGAGGGATAGAAGGAGAGGATAACAAAAATGAGAAAGAAAGAGGAGGAGAGTTTGGTGGTTTGAGAAAAAAAGAAGAGAGTTGAGCTAGGGTTTAATTCTTCTTAGTCTTCAAGAAAGATTTTGAAGCAGCTCTGGAAGAGAAAAAGGTAGAGGAAGAAAAGAGCTTCCCTTTGAGCCAAAGATCCCTTCATTGGTGAAGAATGAAGGTGAGATCATTTTGAATCCTTTGAATTTTTGACAGGATTTTAGTTCATAAAGTTTAGAAAATGTTTGGGCTTAAGTATGCTAGAATCAATTTTAGTGATTTTGCATTGTGGGATTTTCTATTGGAATCCTATTGAATGAGACTTGGTTTGTTTTAGGGAACCAAGAGAATCCTACCTAAGAGAAAAGGGAAAGACAACCTTGACTTGGATTTTGCAAGCAAATTAGGTGGGTAATATATTTATGGTTATTGTGTAAATGAGCATTTTGCCTATGAGTGAGTATATGAAAGATGTATGACATTTTGATATAATTGAATTGTGATTTTAATCATGTTATGCTTTGAAATATGTTATGACATTTTTGTATAAATGAAAAGAAAGGAAGGAGCATGAAAAGTATGAAAGTTGTTAAAATGATTTTGAGCATGATTATGTGCTTCTTTTTGGGCGAGAGTGGAACCATTCTGTTCGTCACGTGCACATTGACAAGAGCATTCTCCCGGCTGCCCGCTTGTGGCATATGAGCTCCGAAAGTGGATTCATTCTGCTCATGGGGTAAACTTCAGTTTCTCCATTCAGTCTCCATGGAACCCTCGAGCTAATTGTTTGTGCATTTCATAATCGAATTGCCAAGTATGATGCATATTTGAGTGTTATGTTTAATGGATGAATCTTCATGTTATGTTCTATGTGATGACATTCGAATTATGAAATTTTGATGATAGAATTGCTAGATTAAATGGGATATATATATATATATATATGCGCATACTTTGGTATATTTATAAATATGTATGTGTGTTTGAATTGTATGGCTCGTTGCCAATGGCTATAAATAAATGAATATATATATATATGCGCATACTTTGGTATATTTATAAATATGTGTGTGTGCTTGAATTGTATGGCTCGTTGCCAATGGCTATAAATATATATAAGCTACTGAGCTTCGCAGCTCACCCCATTACCTGCCACTCCCCAGGTGAAGAGAAAGCAGATCAACATTGATCCTTGCAAAGTTTGGCAAACACCAAGAATAGAGACTTTTGTAATTTAGTTAGTTCAAAAATTGTTTTGATATTTAGAATCATATTAAGCATAAGAAATCAATTATATCATATATATATATTTTTGTTTTTTTTTGTATTAAGCCAAAGGGGTGGTTTTTGAAATGTAAAGATATTATGAAATCAAACATTTTGTACTGTAACGGGCCCAAGTGATTACTAAAACTCTGATGTGCTTAATAAGGTTTACATCTTTCGTGACTGAAATTGTTTTCAATAAATCGAGTCGTTTTGATTATCGATTTTTCTGCATATGCGTTTATTGTTAAAGAAAAGTTGCAATGAGATTGTTTCAGTTTATGGCTCTAAATGTTGGGCTCCGAAAGTGGGGTCTAGCAATATCTAACACCAAATAGTAAATCTTTTAAGTGATAAAAGAGGTGTGAACCATTTCAGATAAAGAAATAATATTCCAATGAATGTATCCATTCTTAATATCAAATATTACTAAGATGTCTGATAGTTGTAGGTTGCATGATGTTTTAATAGACATTTTAGTATTTTTTAGTTGTTAATTAATTTATTTATGCATGTTTATGTTTAGAATTGTGTTAGTTGATTAGATATTTGTGTTTTGAGTGTTATGTGGGTTAGAGTAAGCTATTGAAGTTTAATTTTGTGTATTTGTAGTGCCTTGATATATTTGTTAGTGTTTGAGAGCAGATATAGAAGAACGGAGGAAATTTGGAGGAGGCCTGGAAGAAGAACCAGGGCCACGATCGTGGCCTATAATAGAAACATTTGTGGGGTGCCACAATCGTGGCTTAGTTAAGGAAGCTACTTATATGTTATTACACGAAGTCCTTTTCCAAATTATTCATTACGGAAACTACTTCATGTGATCTTTTATGTTACTGTCTCTATGGTGTGAAGATCATCTTGGTTCCACGTTAATCTTGAAGTTGGGTTTGGTTGTTTGAAAGGGCTAATATAGTTGGATCTTTGGAGTTGTTCTTTGAAATTAAAAAGGTAAGTGATGTGAGCTCAAGAGAGAGTCGAAAGACAAGTCAACTATCGGATGACCCGTTAACTATGTCAGAAGGACCGATTACTCATGCTAATGCTAATAGGCTTAGAGAAGCTTTTGGTGGGTTTATATGTACCATGGTTGATGAAGAAAACGCCTTTGGAGATCAAGTTACAATCAATAACATCAAGGCAATAACACTATTAACGTGTTCTGACTTGGGCCAAAATTCTGACATTGATTCAGGCCTAATCAGCCCAACTAACCAACAATAAAGTTGTAGAGTTTTGTCTTAGCTTTCCAATGGTATAATATTCGCCTTAATCGGAGGCCCATAGCCCAAGATATGCTTGATTTACTAAAGGATGTTCTGCTAGAAAATTTTTACGAATTCCTACATGACTTTTCATTTTTCTAGTTAGGCTTTTCGTTTTTAGGCCTACTTTTTGATACTTAAAAAGGTTGTTTTCTTCACTTCCTATTCAGATTATATTCAGAATATTTTTAGGTTACTTTGTGAGGGAGTCAATCCTGAAATTCTCTACAAACTTATTTTACGAACTTATCAAGTGATTAGTCGGATTGCTTGTGGCATTCTTTTGATGTCTTTTTGCATTTTAGTTTCTGATTGCATTATTAATCTTGGGTCAAGGCATCGAAGGATCTTCCGACAACTTTGAATTCTTGGGTTGGGGTTTTGATCCAATCGATCAAGGGGTTCCTAATCGAGTCGATTCTAGGGGTTCTGTGTCATTTGGTATCAGAGCTTTGGCTCGGTTTCAAGTTTCTATCCATTTTTCTTATCGTCTTTATTTTTTTTTCTTATTTCTTTGTTGTTTTAAATTTCTATTTACTTTTGTCCTTGTTTCCCTTCTACTGTTTATTTCGCTATGTGTTTTATCGTTATCGTTCCATTGTCGTTTGTTAACATCGTCTTTCTTGTTCTTGTTTCGTAATTTTATTTCAATTCATACTTCGTGTTGTTTTTGCAGTTAGTTTTTCTAAGATTGGTCTTGTGAAAAAAAAATTTAGAAAAAAATCCAAAACAAAAGTCCAGAAAAAAAAGGTCAAAAAATCCATAAAAAGGTCTAAAGAAAAAGTGCTTAGTTGAATAGTTGATCGTAATTTGCTGACATTGTGGATAGTTCATCTTGAAGTGTTGCTACGATTGTAAGTTGTTAAGGAAAGAAGTTTGTTGGAATTTGTGAAGTTTGGTGATTGATAGAAAAATTGTTTGGATTGCTAGAAGTTATATTGCATTATTACTTGAATTGAAATTAAAATTAGCGAAACTTTGAAAAGATAATTCCTATTACAAAATTCGATTCTTTGAATTTCTTTGATTCTTGACCTGTATGTGTTACTTTTCATTGCTCTCTTATTGCTTCCTTTTGATTTCTTCAATTTTCTTTTGTAAGAGTGTCACTTTCAACTTGATTGTCCTTGATTTGTTTGGAATTTTGGTTGGAAAAGAATTTCTGGAAAGAATCAAGAGTAGTAAATGGCAAGAGTGATTTACATAAAAAAAAAAGCTAAAAAAATTGAACGAAATACGAGTGAATCATCATCTATTCGAGTGAAACACGTAAGGAAGTGAGTGAGGTTGCTTTTTAACTAACATTATTACACTTGTTTTTTTCTCGTCACTTTGTAATGTCTAAGGCAGGTGATGAAAGGGATTCAGAAGACCTAGCCACAACTTTAAAGGCTTTACAAGAACAAATGACCTAAATGAATCTTGCATTTGAAAGCTATGGAGAGAGGTTAGAATGCTTAGAGGCTCCAAAATGAGGTCGGCCAACACCACCACCGACCAACCAACCTGAATTTGAGGATGTTGAAATTGAAACAAACATGGAAGAGTGGGATAGATATCAAACTAGGGAGTATGTGACAAGAGGTCGAAGAAGAGGTGACATACCTAGAAGAGAACCGAGTGCTAGGGAAGAAGTTGATAGAAGCCTGAGCAGTATAAAAATGAAGATTCCTTCTTTTCAAGGTCGACATAATCCAGACCAATATTTGGAGTGGGAAGGAAAGGTGGAGCTTGTGTTTGACTGTCATCACTATTCAGAAGAAAAGAAGGTCAAATTAGCAGCTGTAGAATTTGCTGACTATGTCATAGTTTGGTATGATCAGGTTCAAATTAACAGAAGAAGAAATGGGGAGAGACCTATCCGAACTTGGGATGAAATGAAGGTTGTCATGAGAGTATGATCTGTTCCTAGTCATTATTACAGGGAACTGCATCAAAGACTTCAAAACTTAAAACAGGGGTCTAAGAGTGTTGAAAAGTATCATAAAGAAATGGAAAAGGCTATGATCAGGGCAGATGTTGTAGAAGACCGAGAGGCTACTATGGCTATATTCTCGTGTGGGTTAAATAGAGAAATTGTTGACACAATTGAGCTACAACCTTATGTGGAGGTTGAAGATATGGTTAGTGTTGCCATGAAAGTGGAGAAACAACTTAGTTACAAAAAATTAGCTAGACAGTCCCAATTCAGTAATAGTGGTGGATCATCTTAGAAGTCAAGCTATAAGAGTAGTGAAGAGAGGAATTTGTCTAAATTTAAAGATGATATGTTTACGCTAAAATCAAAGGAAGATAAGTACACTCCTAAAGAAAAGAGCGGAATTTTTGAGAAGAGCAAAGAAACCACTCCACTGACCAGCAGTAGCAAAACTAAGTGTTTCAGATGTCAAGGTATGGTCACATAGCTTCTCAATGTCCTAACAAGAGAGCTATGATCATAAAACATGATGGGATTGTTGAAACAGATAGAGAGGAGATAGATCCAGAAATTCCACCATTGGAAGATGCAAGTGATGTAGAATATCCAGAGCATGGAGACCTAATAGTTGCAAGGAGAGCTTTAAAATTGCAGGCTAAGTATGATGCTTCAGAAAAATAGCAGGAAAATATTTTTCACACTAGATGCAATGTAGGTGGGAAGGTATGCTGTCTAGTTATTGATGGAGGTAGCTGTAGTAAAGCTGTTAGCACTTATTTGGTGGAAAAGCTTGGATAGTCATTATTGAAACACTCAAAGCCGTACAGGCTACAGTGGCTCAATGATTGTGGCGAGGTCAAAGTGACTAAACAGGTGGTTGTGCCATTTACTATTGGCAAGTATTCTGATGAGGTTTTATGTGATGTGATTCCGATGCAAGTCGGCCACGTACTTTACGTCGGCCTTTGGAGTATGACTGTAAGTTCTAACGTAATGGTTATCTAAATACTTATTCTTTTTCTAAAGATGGAAGACTTGTCACCCTCAAGCCATTGCCTCCTAAAGAAGTATACGAAGATCAGCTAAAGCTTAGACAACGAGAGGAGTAAAAAAAAGCAAAGAGAGTTGAGCCGTACAAACACAATGAGGAAAAGGGAAAAATGAGTGAGAGTGAGAATTTGAAAATTAGAGAGAGTGAGAGGGGAAAGGGAAACACTGAGTGCAAGAGAGATAAGAAAGTGAGCTTGTATGCGAGAGGGAGAGATTTTAGAGATGCTTATTATGGAAAAAATTCACTTGTAATGTTGATGTAAAAGGAAACTTGTTTTAGTGCTGTTGACCTTGATGATTCTTTGCCCTCTATTTCTAATTCTCTTTTGCAAGAATATAGTGATATTTTTCTAGAGGAACTTCCAAAAGGTTTGCTACCCATTAGAGGGATTGAGCATCAGATTGACTTGATGCCTAGAGTTTCATTGCCTATTAGGCCAACATATCACAGTAACCCTGAAGAGACTACGAAATTACAAAGACAAGTGGAAGAGCTTATAGCTAAAGGCCATGTCAAGGAAAGTATGAGTCCATGTGTTGTTCCTGTGATACTAGTGCCAAAGAAAGATGGAAGCAGGAGGATGTGTGTGGACTGCAGAGCAATCAACAAAATTACGGTAAAGTATCGACATCCCATTCCTAGGTTAGATGACATGTTAGATCAATTG
>JAOSBM010000006.1:9684066-9694756 GCA_027568955.1 Erythroxylum tenue
TTCATTTTGTAACTTTTTGGATAGAACTTTAAAGCACTTAAGAGATTCATCTTTATGTGATAAGAACAATATCCAATGAAATCTAGTGAAGTCATCAACAATTACGAGACCATACTTCTTTCCGCCAAGACTTAGTGTTCAAGTTGGACCAAACAAATCTATATGTAACAACTCTAGAGGTCTAGACGAAGTTACAACATTTTTAGAAGTAAAAAATGTTTTAACTTGTTTTCCTTTTTTACAACTCTCACAAAAGAAATCTTTGTTAAAACTTATTTTTGGTAATCCTTTTACCAAATCCTATCTAACCAACTTGGAAATATGTTTAAAACTAACATGACCTAGCTTTTTTTGCCAAATCAGTTTTTTCCTCATCTGTTGATATAAAACATGAAATATTTTGACTTTTCAAATTTTATAAGTTAATCTTATAGAGATTGTTTCGTCTTTTGGCAGAAAAGAATACGAAACCATCCTTATTTTTAACTACACAAGAATTTTGATTAAAGGATACTTCAAAGCCAGAATCACATAATTGATTTACACTAATCAGATTATTCTTTAAACCTTCAACTAGCAAAACATTATCAATAGACACAAATGAATCTTTACCAACTTTGCCAATTCCAACTATTTTGCCTTGCTAGTTATCTCCAAAAGTTACCGATCCTCCTTGCTTATTTTGGAGATCTAGGAATATAGACCTTCTTCCCGTCATGTGTCGCGAACATCCACTGTACAAGTACCATTGGTGCTGGTTGCTTTTTCCAAGAAAGGAGATCTGCAGTATATCTTATATCTTTCTTAGGTACCCATATTTTCTTGGTTCCTTTGGGGTTAGTCTTACAATTATTCCTCGAATAATAATAAGAAAGTTGTTTCTTTCCCTTTTTGATAGGAACAAAACTCTTATTATGACGAATATTGTATTAGTGAACCTTAAACCACTTTTATCAATTGGGTGTCTATATTTTCCAATCATATCGTTCATCATTTTTGTACTTTCAGTAAATGTTGATAAATATTCTAAAGACTATTAATCCTTTGTTTCAATTAACTAATTTCTTCAGATCTATCTACAGTTACTTTCTTTTTCATATCGTCTACTTGTTTCTTAAGGCAGACGTTTTCTTTTTCCAACACTTTCGTTTTTTTCAAGTTTTCAGCAAATTTCCTTTTTAAAACCCTATATTGCTTTAATATAGCATGTGAATCTTCTAATAATTCTAAATATACCTCTTGGAATTCATTAAAATTAGAAGTTACCTCATCGTCGCATTCCTTTTCAGGTACTAACCATATATTTGCTTGTACTGATGCTTCTGAATTGGAATCAGATTTGGACGAATCCAAATCTTCCCAAGTTTCCATCATGCTCTTTTTGTTGTCTTTACTTTTCTTCTGCTTTTTTTTTAGCAACGGATATTCAGACTTGTAGTGTCCTGGTTTGTTGCACTTATAGCAGACGATAGAATTTTTCTCATTCTTGACCTCGTCTTTGCTATTTTTCTTAAAAGAAAAATCTTTATTTCCCTTTTCTTTCCTTTTCCACATCCTCCTAATCTTTCTTGAAATGAAGGATAGTTCATCATCATCTTCACTTGAATCTTGATCAGATTCACTAGCATCATCATTCTTGATTTCTTCAGTCTTTAATGCTTTTGAAGATGTAATTTTATTTCTCTTGTTCTTTTGATTCTTCTGACCAGCCTTTAATGCTATAGATTTGTCTCTTCTAGGTTTATCTTCTGCATCAAGCTCTCCTTCATGTATCTTCAAAGAACCAAGAAATTGATCTAGCTTCAATTTGCTTAAGGCCTTGGCTTCTTGTATTTCTATAACTTTGGGTCTCCATCTTTTAAGAAGACTCCTGAGAATCTTTCTGACATGGTCTTGATTATCGTAGATTCTTCTAAGAGCTTTAAGTCCATTAACGATGGTTTGAAATCGCCCAAACATCTGATCAATAGACTCATCCTCTTTCATCTTGAAAAGTTTATATTGATGTATAAGAATAATGATCTTGGACTCTTTCACTTGATTTGTGCCTTCAAGTGTGATGGATAATGTGTCCCACATTTCCTTTGCAGTTTCGCATCCATGAACCTTATCATATTCACTTCTACTTAGAGCACAACTCAGAAAGAACTTGGCCTTTGAGTTTAACTGTGATCGGTTGACCATTCGTTACTACAAATGATATTGCCTTCATCATCTATTGGTGTGTATGGATCATTCGCGATGATATCCCAAAGATCAATATGTGTGGATTTTATAAAGAGCCGCATCCTGTCCTTCCAATAATGATAATCCTCACCATTGAACGCAAGAGGTCTTGTGACCGAGGCACCTTTAGCTATAAAAACATGCGATTCAGCCATGGATCTTTGTCTTCATTTTGCAAAGGTAGTTCTTGGAAACCGAGCTCTGATATCAACTGAAGTAAATCACTTGTTAATATAGGAATCACGTAAAGTATATAAAATACACATGAAGGGAGCTCTGATACCAACTGAAGTAAATCACTTGTTAATATAGGAATCACATAAAGTATATAAAATACACAAGAAGGGGGGTTGAATTGTGTAATCTTTTCGAAATTATTAATCTTTTGAGATTTCTTGAATATCTTTACAACTATCAGATGAATACCAAGGATACTTTACTAAAGTTGATAAGTATTGGAATCACAAGTAATTTTATCTACTCGTCTAACAACAAGAAAACTAAAGCATAAGGGTTAGAGAATAGATGCCGCGATTTTATATTGGTTCACCCCAAACCTTGGGCTACGTCCAGTCCTCAAAGTTTGTTTAAGATTTCACTATACTCTTCCACTTTACAAGTATTCTTTCTGCCCTTCCAAAGCCTCTTCAGGTCTCTTTCACAAAGAATTCTTTCTACTATCTTAGCCTCTCCAGGCTCTAGCCTTTTTTTTCTCTCTCTAGGAAAGATATTTTGAGGTTTTCGTTACAGTAGTATTCGCTCTCTTGTTTCGCACTTTGAATACAAAATTTCTCTAAGTATTGTACAATCAGAATTTTCTCTCTTATAAAAATGTTATTTGTCTTCGACTAGGACTAGTATTTATAGTCGAAGTCTCCAATGTCTTCTTGAGAAACTACTTCTTTAATCTTCTAGAAATCGTTATTTAGTTGAGTCCTGTAACTGACTCCAACTAACTAAATGTATGATGTTTTAGAGTATCTTCTTTTTTGTATCGTCTAATATTGTCTCTTCGTTTGGTATTGCACTTCGTCTATTATTACACTTCATCTCTGATGACGTGTATCGTCTATTGCCGACGTATCGTCTGGATGACTAAGTGTTACTTACATTTTCTACACACTTAAAAAACTTATCAAAATAGTTCATACATTTCCAAGATTATTATTACTTGATTGTCACCAAAATTAATAGAAGTGAAGTCTTCTTGACTTAATAGAACATTGATATTTTACATATGGATGAACGAGTGCAGGAATGGTATCATCTATACATTAAAAATCATAATAAGGTGGAATTGGTTTATTAGGAGGAATTCACTAAGGCCCTCAAATAGAGGTGTGATGTAAAAATCTTTGATGATCCGATCGAAGATTTCAAAGAGTTAAAATAAGATGGGACAGAATTTGATTACTAAGCTCAGTTTGATCACAACTCAAACCGATTATCATTACCAGAGGAATACTTTATTGGGTTCTTTGTGAAAGGGCTTAAACTAGAAATTAGAGTCACGGTGAAACTACTTGAACCCCTTTCATTATATCATGCTTATATGCTAGCTCATACACAAGAAGTCATAATGTTGTTTAATGGAAATACTCTGTTGAATCGAGGTAATAGGATGAAGAACGGGAACAATGGTGGATATTATAATTCAAACTTAATACTTTAACATACACCCAACATATTCGAAAGTGCAAGCTTATATGTGATATTAACAACACCTAAATCAACATTTCATTTATCTACAATGGTAAGACCATTCAAACCTTCTAAACAAATTAGTAGCAAAGATTTTGATGATAAGAGAGCAAAAAGGCTCTATTTCTAGAGTGATGAAAAATATAGCCAGGGTTAGAAATGCAAAAGAAAATAACTACAGTTCTACGTGATTACGAAAGATGATGATCATGGTAAGATGATCTGTGAAGGAGATGAGGAAGAGCTGGAGGAAGAGATAAGGGAGGATGACTGCTTAAATTTGTTTATGCAAGCTATGATGTGCTATCGGAGAACGTGAAGTTCAAATAGATGAGACCGGTGGGGATGCATTAGAGGAAATTTATCCGCATCTTGATTGACAATGGTAGTACGCATAATTTTGTGGACATATCAATGGTGAGAAAAGGGGATTGTGATGTTTGAGAGATGGAACCTATTTCAACAACTACAGGTGGTGGACTAAAATTGGAATGTCATCAGTGTTGCAAAAATTTTGTATGGACTATGTAGGGAATTCAGTTCACTATGAATGATTTGGTATTATCGTTAGGACATTGCGACATTATATTGGAGGTGCAATGGTTAGGTAGCTTGAATGATGTGTTGTGTAACTTTAAAGAAAGAACTATGGCATTTAATTGGGACAGATGTTTAGTGACATTGAATGGAAACTATAGAGGGAAGTCACGAATAGTTTCCTGTAAAAAATTTCCAAAGGGCTCTAAAAAGTTCACAGAGGGGACAATTACTTATCATGCAACTAGCTATTCCCATTGAATATCAGCTACAACATATGAGGGTAAGTGAGGAGCAGTGGAGTGTGTTTGATGAAATTAATGTGGTTTTGTCTAAATATGCAGTAATATTCTAAGAGTTGAACTGCCTTCCACCTGATCGTAAATACAACCATCAAATTCATATAAAGGAGGGCATTGTAGCTATTAATGGTAGGCCATATAGTTACTCAGGAGCACAAAAGGAAGTTATTGAGCAATCGATCAGGGATCTCATGAAATGTGGGTTTGTAAGACACAATGGCAGTCCCTTTACAGCATTGGTTGTTCTTGTTAAGAAGAAGGACAATTCTAGGCATATGTACGTGGATTACAAGGAATTGAATAAACACATAGTTAAGGATAAATTCTCAATACCTCTTATCAAAGAATTGTTAGACAAGTTGTATGGTATGAGCTGGTTTACCAAACTAGACTTACATTCTAGGTGTCATCAAATTAGGATACAGCTAAAGGACATTCCAAAGATAGCATTCAAGATGCATGAATGATACTATGATTTTTTGTTCATGTCGTTTGGCTTGACGAGCGCTTCGTTGATGTTTCAACGATTGATGAATGAGTTGTTCAAACCATATTTGAGGCGTTTCATCTTAATGTTCTTTGATGATATTTTCATGTACAATCAGTCCTTGCAATTGCACGTAGAACATATTACAATAGTCATGCAGATTCTTAAAGATAACCAATTATTTTAAGGAGGATAAGTGTGTATTTGAAGCACACCATATTGAGTAATTGGGATACACAATTTCAAAAGGTGGAGTGGCAACTAATACTAAAAAAGTGAAGACCATTGAAGAGTGGCCAGTACCTAAGAATGTTAAACAGCTAAGAGGATTTTTAGTCATTATGGGATATTATCGGAGGTTCATTAAGGGCTACAGACTGATTGGGAAACCATTAACAAGATGTTAAAGAAAGATAAAGTGGGGAACTGGGAATGGAAACAAGAGGAAGATATAGCCTTTGAGAAACTAAAGAAGGCAATCTCATCAGCTCCGATGTTAACTCTTCCGAACTTTCCACAATAGTTTGTGGTGGAAGTGGATGCAAGAGGATTGGGAATTGGGGCTATCCTACAACAAATGGCCATTTGATGTTTCTTAGCAAGACATTAACCATGGGACATCAAGGGCTATCAATTTATAAAAAAGAATTCCTAGCAGTGATAAAAGTTATCAAACACTGGCATCATTACCTTAATTGTAAACCATTTGTGGTTAAAACGGATCATAAGAGCCTTAAATATTTACTAGAGCAACAATTATCCACTCCCTTCCAATAGTCGTCGCTCCCTAAGTTGCTCAGGTATGATTTTGAAGTTTAATACTAAAGTGGGAAGGAAAAAGTAGCTATTGATGCACTTTCACGAGTCACTAATGCAAAAATTTTGATGTTGTTTGTAACACAAGTACATGGGGGATTATTAAAAGAGGTCAAAAACAGTTGGAAGGATGATCCTTCAACTCAGGACATAATCAAAAAATTAGAAGCAGGAAATATGAAATCCACTATTTACAAATGGTAAGAAGGACTGTTACGGTGGAAGGGTAAGCTAGTGGTGGGTGTTAACAAAGTGCTCCGGGAACAAATCATCAAAATCAGTCACGATGACACCATGGGAGGTCATGCAGGGCTATTGACAACTACAAAAGAGTTACAAAATATGTTTCATTAAAAAGGCATGGCTAGATACATTCGTAATTACATACAGAACTATATGAAATGTCAAAAGCATAACCTCAACAATTCAGCATATCCAGGTCTATCGCAATCGATTAGAACTCCAGAAGGAAACTGGAGAGATACTAGTGTCAATTTTATTAAAGGATTACTCATATCCAGAGGTAAATTAGTCATCTTGGTGGTTGTTGATTGGCTTACCAAATATGCTCATTTCATTCTAATGAAACACCCTTATTATGCAAGTAATATAGAGGAATTATTTTTCAATAATGTGTTCAAGTTACATGGCACACTGTAATCAATAATCAGTGACCAAGACCCTATTTCCTTGAGAAAATTTTAGCAAGAGTTACTTCGGTTGCAAAGAGTATGCTTGAAATATTCGACAACTTACCATTTGGGTCGAGAAAGAGCGTCATCGTCCTTACCATAATTTCTCACCTCCACTGAGAGAATTCTAGTAGCAATGCTGGAACAGAAAAATGGTGAAAAGACATAATCGTGGAGTCATCCAGTTACTAATCCAGTGGTCTGAGGGGGAACATACTAGTGCAATATGGGAATATTTGTATGACTTATAAAAGCGATTTCTAGATATTAATTTAGTAGACAAAGGTGTTAAAGGAAGAGGAATTGTTACAACATTAAACGAAGAAGATGATAACCAGACGTGGGAGATAACGTTCAGATTTACTAAAGAAATAGCAATGTGATGTTGAGGCCAATACACAACGTTTAAATAAAACTTCGTATATGTAATCATGCACTAGCATATATTGAATTTTTACGTAATCACATGTATATAAGCTCTCACTAATGGATATGTTAAGTTGAATATTGTTATTTCATTCTTCAAATCTTCACGTGTGACTTATTTTCTCTCTCTTTTGACACAACTGTCACCACCACTGCACTGTGCTTAACTTCATAAAACAACAACACGTGACTGACTTAAGTTTGGGTATTATGGAACCCTATTATTGATATTGAGGCAATACTATTGGAAACTTCTAGAGAATTGTTAGTTTTGTGTTTTCTGGTTCTGAATGGTGGCAATGATGGTTAATGAGAGGAGGCTGGTCGGCAAGGTGGGGCCACGCATGACAACTGCAAGCATGGAGGGGCTTTAGATAAGCAGGTAGGTGATTAAATCTTTCCATTTGACAGGCACAACATTCACCAGAGGTTAGAGTTGCACGAGAATGTTGGGAATTAATTCAAATTTTAGAATTGTTTAAATTTCTTTAGAATAGGTCTTAGATTATCTTAGAATAAGTCTTAGATTATCTTCAATCTTATCTTATAAGTTAGATTTGGTGGCTGAAAAATCTATTTTAGTTGTTTGTATTTTGTCTATATAAGGCAACCAAGTTTAATAATAAAAGTATGGGAGTGTTACGTATTGTTTCAAACTTTATCTTATCCTATCTTATTCTTCTTCTTTTTCTTCAAAAACCCAGCATGATACTACAGCTTTAGATCCTTGAGGGACCTATGAGTAATTAATGTTTTGTAAGTTCAAGAGAATCTTTTTTTGAATTAGTTGAGAGAAGTGCTCAACAATGATAAGATAATAAGAAAGTGCATCATACAAATTTGAAGACGGTGATGAGAAAGTGCATCATACAAATTTAATGACAGTGGTTAGAAGTGCACCAAGATGTGTTTGGAGAGACGTGCTTCAATAATTGCAGGTTGATGAGAAGGACATCAACGGGAAATTAGTGAAGAGAAGTGCTTTACATAATCATTGTAGGTTGATGAGAAGGGCATCAATGGAAATTTGGTGAAGAGAAGTGCTTCACATAATATTCTGAAAATTAGGAGAGATGTGCTCCATTCAGAAAATTTGAATTAAGACGGAATATTGGGAATTAATTCAAATTTTAGAGTTGTTTAAATTCCTTTAGAATAGGTCTTAGATTATCTTAGAATAAGTCTTAGATTATCTTCAATCTTATTTTATAAGCTAGATTTGGTGGCTAAAAAATCTATTTTAGTTGTTTGTATTTTATCTATATAAGACAACCAAATTTGATAATAAAAGTATAGGAGTGTTACGTATTGTTTAAAACTTTATCTTATCTCATCTCATTTATCTCCTTTTTCTTTAAAATTCCAACAGAGAAGGCTTCTTCTCACGTGTTTTTTACATGGCTGAGGCTAAAGGAGTGGCAACGTGTCACGCTCCATGGCTTAGAGAAGTTGTTGAAGTCGTTGCAGTGGTTTTGTGAACTTCAAGATGGCAGTGGCGGGAAACAGGATAAGATGAATGTTAGCAGCGATAGCCTTGGAGATAATGGCGGTAGCCCAATGAGGGACAACAACTTATTTCTCTCATGAAATTAGGGTTTTTTAGACAACGAAGGGGTTGTTTAGGTATATGGATAATTTTATTCGATGTTTTTGTTCGTTTAAAAATTTTGCATCTTTTAATTTTTTATTTTAAATTTTCAATTAATTTACTTTACTAACTCTTATTGTTAAAAATTAATTAATTTATTCATTAGTTGTTCAATTTTTATAAATTAATAAATTTTTATAAACTAAAATAAATCAATTAATATTTATTTAATAATATTTTTAATTAAAATTCAAATTCTTTAATTATATTTTAAATTTAAAATTTATTCATGTAATTTTGTGCTTGAGACATATAATTAATTTTAAAATTTAAAATATAATTAAATATATGTAAAATTTTAATATATGTAAAATTCATGTAAAATTATATTTTAAAATTTAAAATTTAAAAATTTATATATATTATATGTAATTTTGTGCTTGAGACGAATAAAATTAAATTAATCGTTAAAATATTAAGTACATATTAAGAATATGATTGTTACTTTCTATTATTTAAGCATAAAGCTAGAGTTTTATTTAATATAAGGTTTAAAGCCCCTTTAACCCGGATATCTTCTATCTTAAAATAATGGGGTTCTACTTAACTAAATTTTTATTATTTAGAGCAATAATTCATGATCATATAAATTTAAAGGCAAGGTTAAGAACATCATATAAGATATGCTTTAATAAGAATTATCACCTAATATATTTAGGAGTAATATGAGATATAATTGATAAAGATGTTATCTACCCAATTTAAATTTAGTTGGTTTATTTTGTGACTCAAATCAACTAAATTCAAATGGGATCTTAGCCCATTAGAGAGACTAGAGTAATTTTTCTAAATAATAGTGATTATTATTTTGAATAAAATAAGTCGAGTAATTAAGTACATAAATAAATCCTTAATCTTATTTGGTAGTCATGATACATAACCAATAACTTGCTTTTTATACATTTCTATTTTGTTTTGAGTAGAATTTACCTTGTTTAGTATAGTTGATACTAAGTTATAAGTGAACCAAATTTCTTGGACATATATTATGTTTGAGAAGAGTTGTCAAAGTTAGATAGGAAAGTTACATTATGAACTTTTGTTGTTAATCCTGGTTAAGGATTTGGTGAAAAAGTTTTAAAGATATGTTAATATATTATACATTACAAAATGTAATGAAACTATAAGTTGACTAATGTCTTATAAAAATTGATAATAACATATAAGATATATGTCAACACCATTATAACATGATGTCAAAGGTTGCATGAAGTAAAGCTGAAAGTTAATACCATGATGAAATTGTTTCACTCAATTTAGTCTACTAAAAACATAACATGAACTATAATTGAAGTCATTTACTATACTATGATAATAGTTTTCATTAGAAAAAAAGGATTACATAGATTTTTTTACATATACGTGATATGATATAGATCATATATAAATTTTAATTCATACTTTTAAGTATTTGATATTGAATTTAGATTCAACATTACCATAATGTTCAAGGTATGATACAAAATAGATTGTGAGTAAAAATAATGGATCCAAATTTATAAAAACAGTTAGTGTACGTTGGATCGAGAGGGCCAATTGCTTAACAAAAATGGAAAAAATATAATGTATCGAGAATATCATTTTATGCCATGGTGGTCAAATCAACATGATGAGAATCATAAAGTTATAGGATATATGTATCATTTTGATTATAAATCGTATGAAACTTATGAATCTTTTTAAATTGAAAATAACCAAATCAACCTTTTGTAAATGATGATGATAGTATTGAATTATCAAATGTTGGGCCCTGAATTTTTTATATTTATATTTATATTTTTTATTTGTTCTTTATTTTGATTTAATTGTTTTATTATTTTTAGAGTTGAGTCATTAAATTTGCAAGTATGAATGG
>JAOSBM010000006.1:9736750-9747284 GCA_027568955.1 Erythroxylum tenue
AATGTCAAAATGTATTAAAGCTTTGTTGGAACTACATTTGATTTGGGAAATGAAATGAGAATTTGATAAATTCCTTTTGTAATATTATGTGATGTTCAATTTGAATATGTTGAATGTGTATAGCCTAATTATTGAGTTTGCTAATTGTTGCTTGTGTTGCTTGTGTTAGAATGGTATGTTGAGTTGGGAAGCTTATGAGATGAATTTGGATATTGAAGTTATGAGTTAGGAGAATTTCAAGTAATGATGTTGAATGGGGAGTATGGAAATGGATAGCCTTAGTGAGGGATAAGCAATTGTGAGTTTTTGAGTTTTTGAGTTGAGGTTTGGGAGTTTGATGTATTTAGATGGGTATTTGAATTTTTATGAAGCGTTATTACACTTAAAGGATTGAATTTGAGATGATTTGGAGTGTATATGATTTTAGGATGGAAGATGGAAGCATTGGAGAGGCTTGGAAGAAGGTTTGGGGCACTTTGCCCAATGTGTGTCCGTTAAACGGACATCCCAGTCCGTTTAACGAACCTTCTCCTGTGGTTTTTGACACTTTGGGCAGTTTTTGTCCGTTTAACGGACTTTCTCGGACGAAAATGGAGTGTTTGGCCAGTCCATGTCCGTTAAGCAGACATGTATGTCCGTTTAACGGACATCCTCGGGTCAACTATAGTAAATCACGATGTTGACCAGTTTAGAGTGCGCATCTCGCTTTGAGGCCTCTAATATGAGTTGTAGATCTCGATGTTATCTTTCCAACGGTGCAAAAACGAAAGCATTTGGACATTTTTAGGAAAAGTTATGGCATTTGTGCCAAGACATGTCATTGCATGATTGAGGTTATGAACATGTTCGATTCTTTTGATCATCACTCCCTCATCCGAATCCCAAAGGAGGTGATTCTTGAAACAATAGATTTCTAAGATACATATTTACCTCTCCATGAAAAATTGTGTCATTTGGAGTTAAATTGAGAGAGTTTGCATTATAGAAATTGAGAGGTCGGTTGAGAGAGCATATTCGGGGAATGAGCATGCTTTGGTATTTTGATGATATCTCGAGTTATAGAACTCCGATTGAAGTGATTCTTTCTCCATATTAAACAAGAGACTTAGAACTATGATTTATATGAAGAAGTCAAATTGAAATTTTGATTTGAAGGTTTCCAAATTCTATTCGCAAACAGGAGAATTGAGATCCAGCATAGTGACTGTGTTGTATGGTCACACCTTTGAGTAAGTGGTGAGCAAATTTTTGGGATGTTATCAAAAAAAAAAATAGTAAGGCATATGACTTGATAATGTCTAATGTGGGTTCAATGAAAGAACCTTTCGGGGTTGTATCCACGTTCAGGGTTTTGTGTTTTCGCAAGAGGGTTGGGTTCCGGAAGCGGGGTCCAATAAGGTCAGGCCAGGCCCAGGCATGAAATATTGGAATCCTGGCCCAACTCGAGGTCTATTATAGACATATAGTCTGATTTTTATTAATTTTTTGTTTTTAATAATTTTTAATGGAAATTTATTTTATTAAAAATATAATATGAGATATTCAATTAATTGAAGTTACAAATTTCGATTGATAAAGAAAAATTGAGATTTTATAATGAATGAATATCTAAAATGCAATATATTAATAAAACGAATAAGACGAAGCCAAATTCATTAATAAAAGAAGATAGGATTATATAATGAAAAAAAGATTATATATAAAGTGATCAATTCAATTAATTGAAATTACGAATTTCAATTGATTAATAATAATTGAGACGAATATATAAAACATACATATATTGATAAAATAAATAAGATGAAACCAAATTCATTAATGAAGAAGGATATGGTTATAGAAAATAAAAAATATTATATATAAAGTGATCATTTCAATTAATTGAAGTTACAAATTTTAATTGATTGATAAAAATTGAGACTTTATAATGAATGGATATATAAAACGTACATATATTGATCAAATGAATAAGATGAAATCAAATTCAATAATGAAAGAGGATAACATTATAGGAAATGAAGAAAAAAAGATTATATATAAAGTGATCAGTTCAATTAATTGAAGTTACAAATTTTAATTGATTAATAAAAATTGAGATTTTATAATGAATGAATATATAGAATGCACATATATTGATAAAATGAATAAGATGAAACCAAGTCATTAATGAAGGAGAGAGGATTATAAGAAATAAAAAACGATTGAATGTAACGTGAACAATTCAATTAATTGAAGTTACAAATTTCAATTGATTAATAAAAATTGAGAATTTATAATGAATGAATATATAAAACTTATATACATTGATAAAATGAATAAGATGAAACCAAATTCATTAATGAAAGATACTAAGATAAAACCAAATTCATTAATGAAAGATACTAGGATTATAGGAAATGTGGAAAAAGATGATATATAAAGTAATCAATTCAATTAATTAAAGTTATGAATTTCAATTGATTAATAAAATAAAATTATATAATTGACATGCTTTTGATCTGGATATGATCCAAGTTAGATTGTAGCATCTTGGCTAGGGATTCTTAATATAGATTCCAAATTTAGATGACAACTTATCACTTCTTGGTAAAGTGTGATATGTTGTCTAACTTTTTGTATGATTTCCCTCATAATTCCCTCCTTGGTGTTCTTACGACCATTGAAACTTTTGTTATTTCAATTCAACCATATGTTATAAATGGTTGCTCTTAGGATAATGATGATCACAAACTCCCTTAAAGATTGAATTTTCATTCCTTAGCCATTTTAACATATCCATATAGTTGAAACACATCCTATGAATGAGGCATAGGGCTTGACCTTTATCCTATAGCCTTTGCAAAAGCCTACAATTAAAAAAGAGATGAGTTAAGGATTCAATATTGTTGAACCAAGGAAGGCTAAATATTTTGATGATAACAAAGTACATGTACCACTAATAAGTTTAATGTTATTGATGAGAAGGAATATGAGAACAAGATATCATCAAACTAAAGGATTATAAAAGAAAAGATGAAGTTTGTAATCCTTAATATCAAGATGAAGATACATCGAGGTTATTTTATATCTTACTTATTATAAGCTTAACTTTTTCATTTTTTTAATAGTCTAAAAGGCTCACTCTGCATAAATTTTTACTTCACAAGGATACATTGAAGGTTTTTCTTAATATAAAAACTCTCGATCTTTCAAACAAACCTTGGAGAACATTTTTAGGAAGTTTAATTCATAATTTCATTAATTAAATTGAGTTTGAGCATTTAAAGATGTTAAAATCATGTTTTTAGAATGATTAGTTAACCTATATGGATTAGGGGTTGAACAATTTAGGCTAAAGTTGTTAATTTTGATATATTGTGAGCTTGTTGAAACATTGATTGATTTATTAGTTAACTAATGTACCATATGTTATAATGGTGGATAAGTGCTCTGCAGATAGCCATTGTAATGACTAGTTCTTGGCTCCAACAACTAGTAGGGTCCCAATAAGTGTTTTTTTATTGGTTTTAATATCAAGAAGCATTTGAGTGCCCTTTTCACACATTTTTAAGTATTTTCAATCATTTGAGCATTCATTGTCTCATTTTAAATGACTAAGTTGACAAACGATTAATTGTCTATCTTTATATACTCTTATTTAGTGTATTTTATTTGTTATTTAATTATTTTATAATATTTTTGGTACTTATTTTGCTTCAAGTGTGTGTTTAGGTGATAAATACCTTTATAAACCAAAAGGAGAGATTTCATGTGAAATTAAGGCATAAAATGGAAGAATTGAAGTAACTTTAGAGATACACGACCATATATGTGGACCATTTAAGTCACTGTAGATGTATTAAGCTTCGAAGATGTTGTTTATACCCATGTGAAGATATATGCCTGTGTATGTTGCCCATGTAAGATTTTGCGGCCATGTAAAGTCGCAATTTAGAGGGTATTTTGAGATACATGGTCAACTATACGGTTATGTAAGTGATAGTGTATATTCCAAAAATCCTAGTTTTTACTATATAAGGAATTTATTAAAGGCTAAAGAGAAAAGAAGAGATTAGAGTTAGGTTAGACACTAGAAAAGCAAATAAGAAGTAGTTTTGAACAGAGGATGAAAGAAGATACGAAAATTACATCACAAGATTCAATAAAGAGCAACCTTTGATCCAAATTTCCAGAAGATTTCATTAGAGATAAAAGGGATATAAATTATAAATTCTTTTATTTATATTTTTTCTTCTAAATATATGATGATGGATTTGTTTTCTATGTTTAGGAACTAATTTGTTTAGTGCCAAGGTATGATGAACCCTAAGTCGAGATGAATAGTATGATATAGTCTTTTATTCAATGTAATTTTATTAATTGTTTTATTATGATTAAATTATGTGTATATATTCTTAAACTGATATATACAAAATATTAGTCAAATGTTTGATTTCATATGATTGAGATTGAGAATGAGAAATCCTTTCATCTGACTAGGTCTACCATAGTTGGAAGGACTTGTATGCAAACCTAGAGATAGGATTTTATATGATTGAGATTGAGAAATCCTTTCGTCTGACTAAATCTACTATAGTTGAAAGGACTTGCATGCAAACCTAGAGATAGGTTGGCATAAATCTTTTAGATTAGGATCAAACTTAATAGTGAAATTCATGAATCAAGTAATGCAATCATAAGAGTTTTAACTAGAAAGAGATTTCAGTTAATCAACCAAGAGTTGTTAATTGTCTTGAGAAAGATATTAACACAAGATAAGAATTTTTACAGTTCAATAATCAATAATTTAATTGCAAGATGAAGGGTCAGTGTTTAAGATATCTTAGGGGGATTCATCACCTAAGTACTACTTATTCGATATCGTCCGATCATAATGCTTTCTTCATCCTAGTTCGTTATTATGTTAACTTTAGTTTAGTTTGTTTAATTTAATTTTCAGTTAAATTCATAACCTAATTCAATAGTTAGATAATAGAAAAAGGATTAATATTAGTACTTATAGTCCTGGTGGGATCGATCCATACTTATCAGTGTTAGCTATAGCTATACCGTGATCTTACAATCAAAACTTATAATTCATATAAGATATAAACAATCAATCAAGTTTTTGACGCCATTGCTAGGACTATAAAATTAGGAAAGCCTAACTTTATTAATCTAACCATTAATTTTTTTCCTTTATTTTTATGTTTTACTTACTTATTCATTCATATATCTATTTATTTATCTTTTGAACTACTGTATTTTGACTTTGTGTTTGTGGCTTATTATTAGGATTTAAGATTCATCGTCATAGGTACAAACCACAAGGGAAGGATGTAGAGGAAAGTATTCTAATAAGAATTATAATATGTCATTGCACTTGGGATGAAAGGTATAGTGATATGTATTCAAAAGCTCAACTGATAATCATGAATATCAGGCACCAAATTATATATGAGAGCTTCCATATTACATGTTAAACTGGCCTCAAAATACACCATATGAGAATACTTATAAGATAGAGCGGAGCAACTCCTATGCTGATACATGGAACAGTTAGGCTTCAGCTGAATGTTTACAATAACAACAACAAAAAGAACATCTTGTAGATATATTAGTGGAAGACCTTGACAAAAGTGAAGCTAGCCACCACAAATTCAAAGAGAGATATTCTTTTCCCATAGACATTAAGTTAAATATATCATATTATTTGAGCTTATTAACACCTCAAAGTGAAGAGGATATAAAGGTTGATTTCATGAATGAAGTTGTAAGTCAAAAAGAGTAGTGGAAGAGATGACAGAGAATATAGTTGAAGAAGATGAAGAGGTAAATACTGCTTTAAAAGAGAAAGAGGAATAGATGATAGAGAAAATAGAGGTTGAAGAAGAGGAGGAAGTCTCTATCTAAGAAGGGTAAGTATAAAAGTGGAAAATAGTGATTGAGGAAGAAAAAAGAGAGGATCTAAATAAGGAAAATATTAATGAATTATTGGTAGTCACATTAAGTATGAATGGTCTCCACTTCCTACAAGTCAAACTGTTTGATTCAATTGAAGATTCAGGAAGTTTTATTATTCCTTATTTTATTAATAGTTTTTTTTATCAAAAAAGACATTAATGGAGTCAATTGGATTTATTAATTTGATACATTATGACTTTATTATTATCTTACAACATGTAACTTATTCACAGGCTACTAAACACTATATGGAGAAAAGGATGGAAGCAAGAAACTAATAAGTTGATCGTAAATATGAAAGGTATGTTGATCTAACGACGTTAGACAAGCGCTACTTAAAAGGTAACCTAATAATTATGATAGGTTCCATTTTCATTTTCATTTTATTTTCTTCTAGTTTATGTTAGCATAATTTTTTTTTATTTTTTTGGTGTTTTGTGTTAGGATATAGAGCATCCTCATTTAATTGTGTAAAATGTTCATGATATGGTATATGTGTTGAACTTTGTGACTTTGAGTAAACATTTTTAAGGTCTTAAAGAAGTTTTATGGTTTACACAGTCATATACACTCCCATATATATGCCAGTGTATACATAATTTTGATTTTAACATTTTCATAAGTTACAGAGACCTATATGGTCTATTGACACACTCTACATAACTTACATAGTTAGCTACACGACCATGTATCTAACTGTGTAAGTTTGCAATCTTTCACATGCCTTCACATATTCACAGAGATCTACACGGTCATGATACACGACCATGTAAGACTTACATGGTCTATTACATGACTATGTATCTAACAGCGTTTTGTGAAAACTCACACCCCCGTGTCCCTTCAAAATTCAAAAATCTAACTGACCAGTGTAAGTTTGCATCAGTTTTTTAAAAAACCTATTCCTCTTCATTTTCTCCATTCCTTTCACCACCCATCATCGTACCCTCTCATTCTCTATCCCATTTTAGTTTTTTTTTTGCTTAAAATTTTGACACCTAAGTAATTTCTTTCATTTATTTCACTTGATTTATGCTTGAATTTTTAGGCATTTTACTAATTTTAGAGATTTTCACCCCCAAACGCTAGGCTAGGGATTGTTGCGTTTTAGTGTGATTTACATTGATTATGTGCTTGATTTTTGTTTAAAAGTTCAATTTTATCCTTTTAATTTCATGACTTGCATGGGAATTGAATGAAATTTGAATTGGGTATGCGATTTTGCTCACTAAATGTTGAATTGTGATTATTTTTGTGCATTTAGGATTAATTTGTTATTTTTTTAGTCAATTGATGTTGTTTTATAGTTTAATTTCATTTCAATTTTGAATTTTGCATGAATTAGATGTTTAATTTTGTCAATGTTGGGCAAGGTTTAAATTAGGTGCTTAAATTTCATTTATAGGTTTAAATTTGTAATTGCATTGTTAGATAATTTTATTTGTTAGTTGCAATACTTTCAATTTTAATTTTGTTATTAAGTTGGATATTTGTTTAATTATTTTAATTATTTATTTTTGGTTTTATTATGTGTTTAATTTTACTTTTAATTGTATGTTTTCACAATTCTACAATATAGTGAGCAGACGAACAAAATGTGGGGAAAAGTTTTTGTCCTTACTTTTTTCTACTTTTTTCTCTCTTAATTTAGTTTTAATACAATGACATGACTGTAGCACCCCACTCTCATAAGATGCGTACCCGACATCCCCAGTGATGTCTGAGAACTTGCCCCGCAAGGGTGGCATGCTAGAATAGGCAGTCAGAAAAATCTCATTACAATTTTTTAAAACCTCTCACATATGCGGAATTAATAATCAAATCGCGCCCACCTTATTTATAAACTTTTCCAATCGCAGCGATACAATCATCATAATTTCAATAGCCTTTTGGGTCCATTACAAATACAAAATACTTGTAGTCATCATTTCATTACATTGCAAAATCATTTACAAATATTTCCAATTTGGAAAGTTATTACAAAACAGAAATATTCGAATACACAAGTTACAATAATTGCGAAAGATTCAATTTGATACAAAATAAAGAAAATACAAGTGTAGATGCGAACTGATCCTGACCTATATCTCTTACTTGTATGTTGTGGCTATACTCCCGTTAGCCTAACAGGGCACTCCTCTAAGCCTGAAAAATAATTCCAAAATTTGGGTGAGTTTTTGCAAACTCAGTAAGTGACCATCCTCGATGGCTCACTCAATCACATAACACATATCACATTCAGAAATCATTCAAACAATTTCAATCATACATATCATATGCATATGCAGTGCTCATGAGACTCACTTTCAGTTACTACTTTATTGTGACTAAGTGCCCATAACTGTCACGTATCTATTGTGGATACTGGACTCATTAATAACTGTCCCGTATCTGTTGGGGATATCGGGCTCATTTTACATAGTGAGCTTTTGGCTCTTAATCGCATTTTGAGCTCTAGGCTCTTTTTTCACATTCTGAGCTTTTAGCTCTTTTTCAGCGGCGACTCTGGTCATAATTGCCTTTATCTTTCATGCATTCATGTAATGAAATGAATCAATCACAGATGAGCAATTATTCACTTTCACATATTATCCGACCTTAGTCCGACATTCAACATTAAAGTTGAGAATCACTTTTTCTTTCATATGCAGATGTTTAACAATCAAATAATGTATCACTTATTTCATCAAATTCACATACAAGTAGCACTTCGACATCTTCGCATTTAGCAAACTCCTCGAGCATTCACTGTCCGAAATCAGTACAATCACATTCACATCCCATTCATAATCACATAATTCATAATCAAAACAAACAATGAATTAAGACCATCTAGGTCCACTCACAGTACGCTCCAGATTAGCATTTGCTTCCAAAATCTAGAAACCTTTCGATGCGGACATTTTCTCCTGTAGATCAATATTATGCAATACACAAGTTGCACACACATTAATAATTGCACAACCATATCAACACTCAATCACACACATATGTATATGTGTTATGTATAATGCATGCTCAATGATAGTCCCGGGTATATCATCTAAATTTACATCTTATACTCACTCTCATTTCATAATTCATATATGTTTAATTGAACTTAGGATTTACACTTCATTTGCACATGATCATTCTAAGTTCACCATTCAATCTTTACCCTTTGTATGTGTCTAGCTTCTTCTTAAGCTTACACCTCAAGAAAACTTGGTTCTTCTAATGTCATAACCCAAATTTCTTGTCATTTCTTTTCTAACATTATATGTTCTCATAATACTCAATTCTCTTTCACATTTACTTAATACATATTACTCAACTCCTTTGGATCATAACTATAATCATATGCACATCTTCATTCTCATTACACTTTTGGTACTTGGATATCATCCATTCATTCACTAGGTTATAACCGCAATTATCACTTCAAACATATCACACATTAGTTACATGATCAAGGCATCATTCTAGGTTCACTTTAAGTCTCATTTAAGCCTTAATTAGGACCTATTGACCCGTGAATGCCCTTTAGGTGGACATCCATGTCCGTTAAACTGACTTTTACGAGTCCTTTACAGAAACTTGAAATTTTGACCCTCCAGGAATCAAAATATCTTCTAGGGTCATTATAGAAGTTGTAGATCTCGAAGTTCTCTTTCTAAGTATACTTAGATGACCACAATATGAGTTCTACAGAAAAAGTTATGCCTCTTGCCCCAAAGTATATCCAAGTGCATTCACATTTTCCAGATTCTAACTCTTTACTTACCACATTCACTAAATTAAGCTTATCCATCATTTCTAATTCACTTTCTCCTCATTTTCCCATCATTATAACTCCATTTCAACTCAATATTATCCATAAAAAAAAATTATAGTCCATGATTGATCATGAACACTAATAACAGAACATACATATATATACACATTCATCATCAACTTCCTACACATATTCAACTTCATTTTCACTTTCATTTCACTTCTAACTATCACCTTAATTCTTTCCATTTCAAGATACCACATTACTCCCTTTGTTTAGCTCTATACTCATTTTATTTCATCACAAAAATGCTCAAAGAGATTCACATTAATTCATCAAGAAAACAGAACAAAAACCCATTATATATCCAGTTTTTCCACACTTTTTCCTTCACCCAGTACTCAACTTCAAGTCAAAATTTGAAACTCTTAAAGATAGAATTTGAATTTGATGTCTTCATGCAAAATGTATCCATATGTCTCTAATTTAATCCAAATAAAAAATCACCTCATTTGGATATCTACAGAATAAGTTATGGCTAAATCACAGATGCATAATCAGTGGAAAATGTTATAGCTAACATTTTTTTCCAACACACATTTACTCAATTAATCCAACATTTTATCATTCTATAATCTATTACCCATAAAAATACAAAAGCAAGAAATGAATCAATCCACATTTATCATCCAAATTTTTGCATGTACCATTCTCATTTTATGAACATTTATGAACATTTAACTCTTAACTATCATAAAAACATGTTTCATTCATCAATTCAAGAAGAGTGATGCTTATACTTACTTGATTTACCCAAAGCTTCTTCAATCACCATGA
>JAOSBM010000006.1:9749448-9762430 GCA_027568955.1 Erythroxylum tenue
TTGGTTTCAAAAAGTTCATGATTTTATATTGATGTTTTATTATTATGATGCCATGTGAAGTATAGTAGTGATTGTTCATAGTGCACTCTTATCGTAGGAGATGTATCGGAATAACCTACAGGCGTCTCGGTGCATACCCTGCGGTAAGGGGGCGCTACACCAACTACTTACATACCAAATCATCGAGAGATTGACTAATACAAAGTCAATCTGGATGCTATTTTTTCGTTTTTCTTTTCTTTATTTTATTATTTGTGTATTTTTATTTTATTTGTTTTGTATTTTGTTTTTCTGAACGTAAGTTGTGCAATATTATTTTATTTTATGTTATTTTATTTTCATTTTCTTTATTTATTTTTTATTTTATTTTATCTTTTTATCCCTTTTTGTTTATATTTTGCAAGGATAATTGTACATAGTATCAAATGAACACTTGACCCCATTCAGAACTTTGTAAATCTTATTATTCAAGGAAGTACCAATTCCTACCTTTCTTATTTAATGTGCTTTTTTTGATATTTTATTAATATGTGCTTCTATTGTGTACATTGGGGACAATATACAACTTTAAGTGTAAGGAAAGGATTTCAAACTTCTTAAGCTTGTTGTAATCTTTTCTATTAATTCTTATTAACTAACATCCCAATTTATTTACAAGATGTCCAAACTAGTTTAGATTATTATTGATTATTGAATTTAATTAGTATGCAAAAGTATGAAAGTTAGAACAAACTTGGTTTTATAAGTCAAATTTTTAGTAATCATTGAGATAATTAATTTGAATGAAAATTGCAGATTATTTACACACACGAAGCAATTTTGTGAGATTTTGAGCCTAAGAGCAAATACATCACTATTTTAAGCTCTTTTATTCTTTAATGTGTGATATCATACATAGTTGGAAGATTCTAGAAATTGCCTTTGTTATCCATAATGAGACTTCATTTGTTAAATTAGAAGCATTGAAATGATAAAGGCATTTAGATTTAACCCCTTGGTTTAACCTATTTTCTTAATTGTTATTTTACCATATATTATCCTTTAGGAGTAACCACTTTTGAAACTTAGCCTTTTCATTAATTATAACCACATTAATAGCCTTTACCTTATTTTTCTTGAAATCCTTTTCATTATTTTTGAACTATCAAGGATTTATATTTACTTGATTGCCAGAAAATTGAATTATATTGAAGAATTTTAAAGAGGTTCAATATTTCTTTGATTGTTAGTAATGGCAAATGTTAAAAAAAAAAGAACAACAACAATATATGTTCTGAGCATAGTAAAAAAAAAGTAGTTTAAAGTTATTGTACCAATGTAATTATAGTGTGAAGGACGAACGTTACGAAGAATTACTTTCATATAATTTTGTTTATGTAAATTTCCTTCAATATTATTACCCTTTTTATTATCCTTATCAAATATTTACCTAGGCCTCATTAAAACCTTCTAACAAGAACTTTTGATTTCTATTTCTAGTTTACTTATATTTGGTAGAGATATCATTTTATTGCCAACTTATGGTTACGAATCCACATATGTATTGATTTAAGAGTTACTACACTTTCTACCCTAAATACTTTGAGTGCATTGAGTGAATCCTTGGTGAGTGTGTGAAAATTTGTTCTTTTGATTTCAAAAAGAATATCTATGTGAATTCTATTGATATTGACTTATGAAGGTTAGTTATAGGATGAATTAAATCTAATTGTATGTTAATTTGATTAATATGACATGAAAATTTAAAGTGTAGATGGATAAGTTGAGATTAATAAGGGATGAATGTTTGTAAGTTTGATGATTTGAATTATGATTTACTTGAGGACAAGTAAAAGCTTAAGTGTGGGGATATCTGAACTATAGTTATATACCCATATTTAGTGTGTTTTCTTGTTATTTAAGAGTTTTATAATTTTTGGCTACTTATTTTGCTTTAAGTGTGTTTTTAAGTGATAATTGCCTTCATAGACCAAAACGAGAAGAATTTGGGTGAAATCAAGGCATAAAATAGAAGAATTAAAGCAAATTTGAAGATAAACAATCATATATATAGACCATGTAAATCACAATATACGTGTGAAGCTTTGAAGATGATGTTTATACCCGTATGAAGATACACACCCATGTATATTGATATATATAATTGTGTATGTAACCCATGTAAGATTTTGCAATAATGTAAAGTCGCAATTTAGAGGGTATTTTGAGATACATGATCACCTTTACAATTGTGTAAGTAACTGTGTTTATTCTAGAAATCCTAGTTTTTACTATAAAAGAAAATCATTCAAGGCTAAAAAGCAAGAAGCGACTAAAGTCGAGTTAGACACCATAAAAGCAAATAAGAAGCAGTTCTAAACAGAGGACAAAAGGAAATACGAAGATTACATCATGAGATCCAATAGAGAGGAACTTGTAATCCAAATTTCAAGAAGACTTCATTAGAGATAAAAGGGGATATATATTATAAATTCTTTTATTTCTATTTTTTCTTTTGAATATCTGATGATTGATTTGTTCCTTATATTTAAGAACTAACTTTTTTAGTAACTAGGGGTGATGAACCCTAAATCGGGATGAATAGTATGATATACTCTTTTATTCAATGTAATTTTATTAATTGGTTTATTACTGTAGCACCCCACTCTCGCGAGACATGTACCCGACATCCTGAGTGATAACCGAGTACAAATCCCACTATAGTGGCATGCTAAAATAGTAAAAGATCGAAACTCATTGCAAATGTTCTTACACAATATACATATATGCGGAAAATCGATAATCAATTTCAGGCCGATTGATTTATAAACAATTTCGGTCACAAACGATGCAAATATTATTGAACACATCAGAGTTTCAGTAATCACTTGGGCCCATTACAGAAAAAAAAATACTTGTATTCATAATGTCTTTACATTTCAAAAACCATTTTCATATACATTGTACAACACTTAAGACTACACTTATCAATGCAACACATCGAAATACATATGTAGATGCAAACTGAACCCGGACCTGAAACTCTTACTCGAAGCCTTTTTGCAGGCCTTTAGAAAACCTAAAAAGCCACATTGATTTTGATGAGTTTTGCGAACCAAATGAGTGATCCATCATTGATCATTTCACTGGATTCCATACACACACCACTTATAACACAGTTATTCATTATGTACATATACATATATTCCAGATACTCATACAACATGGCATATCATAAGGTCACTCAATCCAACTTTGCAAATCATTCATGAATTTCAATATTATATGGATACTATATCCATGAGACTCACATTCTTTCTTATTATTGTGGCCAAGTGCCTATCACATACTTATATAAATACTGGCCCATAGGGCTCAGTCAGAATAGAACCACGGAGCATAGCTCTACGTGCAGAATTAGAAATCACGGAACAAAGCTCTACATGGAAGCTCTTCATACTGGCTACTCAAGTCACAACGCCTTTATATGAGCATGCATTTTATGAAATGCATCAAATACTGAATATGTGATATATCACAATCTTATACAAATGCTTAAACAAAGTTTTCACAGTCATCGGACCTAATTCTGGCATTCAACTTTTGTTGACAATCAAAATTCATTCAGAAATTCATATCAAATCAAAACACTTCCAATACATGCCCAACTATTAAACAATTCAGTAATATTGAAAGTTTAACAAATCAAATCAAATCAAATCAAATCAATCCTAGGAAATCATCTAGGTTGACTCACAGTATGCTCTAAGAAGCTATTGCCTGGATGGTCCGGCAATGTCTGACTAGCATCCGATGTGCTCTTCTATAACATACACAACACATTCACAAATATCACATTTTTGCACAAATGTACAAATATTCCTTAATACACATGTACTTATAAAATATGCACAATGCATGTTCAATGACAATTCCGGGTATCTTATTGTGATCCTTATTATCAAATCAATTAGATATCAAAGCCCTCATTAATATCATTTGTACTTATAATTTGGACCAAAATAAAACAATGTGAAAACAATTATATAACTTAATTGACCACTTCAGAATTTTCTTCCAATATACATACAGGTCAAATTTGCATAAAAATTAGACAATACTTTCTTCTAGAAAGTTGTTCTGCAATGTCTTATGTTTCTATTGATACCAATATCATTCAATATGGTTTAGTATACCAAAAGTTATACTCCAAATAATCTCAGACTATTCTCAATTTGAAACAATACATTATACCTAACTTCCATCCATAATTGAAAATCTTAGGGACTGAATTGAAATTCCATTTCTTCAGACAATCTGTAGCCTTAAGTTTCTAGTTTATTCACAATCAATAATCATACATGGGTAACGGGATGTTATAATTACGATTCGATTATGTGTTTATTCTTATACTGATATATCCAAAATTTTATTCCTATATTTGATTTCATATGATTAAGATTGAGAAATCCTTGCATCTGAATAGATCTATCATAGTTGGAATGAGTTGTTTGCAACCTAGAGATAAGTCAACGTATATCTTTTGGATTATGGTCAAACCTAATAGTGAAATTCACGAATTGAGTAACGTAATCTTAAGCGTTTTAACTAGAAAGAGATTTAAATTTATCAATCAAGGGTTAGTTGTTAATAGTCTTGAGAAAGATATTAACTTAAGATAGGAATTTTTATAATCCAATAATCAGTTAATCTAATTGCATGACAAAGGGTTAGTGTTTAGGATATCTTATGGGTATTCATCATCTAGGTACTACTTATTTGATATCGTATAAATGTATTGGTTTCTTCAACTTAGTTCATTATCGTGTTAATTGTAGCTTAGTTTGTTTAATTTTAATTTTCAATTAAATTCACAACCTTATTCAGCTATAGATAATAGAAAAAGGTTAATACTATTACTTACAGTCCTAATGGGATCTACCTGTACTTTCCAGTGTTAGCTATAAATACACCATGTACTTGTGGTTAAAACTTATAATTATTATAAGCATATAAACAATCAATCATAAGCTTTTGTGATTATCAAAATAATCAAGTGAGCAAGTTTAAGTTGTAATCTATTTTTGGAATTTGTGATCATTGTATTAGAAGTACCTAAAATGGTTTGAGGTTCCTATTTACTTTGAACAAAAATTAAAAAATAGGTTCCTTTTGCTAAAATAAAAGATTTTATAAAGGTTATTATTCATTTTGAAAGAAGAATTATAGTGCAAATAAAAAATGGGTCTTGGAAGAAGACAAAGGTAAGGAATCTTTGTGAAACTATCATAAATTAGTTAGCTTCCTTTACTCTTTACTTTATTGTTTACAAGCATAGTTAAACTCCTTCACTTTTATTTTATTCTTACATTTGTGATAATTTATAGACATTGTTTTTATAAGTTAGTAGCCTTTAATTAAAATCTTGAATTCACCCAATTCACCCCCTCTTAGGTGATATTAAGGAGTAACAACTATCATCTTTACAAAGCAAATAGACATTAGGGATATTGAGGAATCCCAATTTATCCCTTCTAAGAAGACCTTGTTTGACAATTACAATATTAGAAAAGACTCTTTAGGCAATAGGTATTTATTTCATACAACGTTATGCTATCCCACCTTTACCTTTTCCCCTCTTAGCATATCTTTATAATACTTCTAAGTGTAGTGTATTTATCAACCTTAATAGGATTGGGATTGTTGTTTAGTAGAATGGTAGCTACGTTTGAGGGGAATTACACCATTAATTCCTATGCATCTAATGTTTTACCTTTGCATTGGTGTGGATGCTATTCAGCCAATCTCCTTTTATATTAGTCATACAATGGTCCTATTTGCTCTAATCATCATATAAGAGGGAGGCTCTTTCTCTATTACCAATTTCACATTTAAAAGATGTTGATAGGTTGTCTCTCAATTTCATGAGTTGTGTTATGAATCAAATGTCTTAGGCTTGGGTCAAAATCCCTAAAGGCTTCTTTCTTTTAGAATGTACCCATCTACCCACTTAGTTATATGTTGCCTTTCTCTCCATTAATCCCCATAATCTTTTAGTTATTAGTACTTTATTAGTCAATTCCTAAGCCTCCTTCAACCATTAGTTTATTGATCTCCTGCCAACCAAACTTAATCATTTTCATGCCTGCACTCCTTCCTTTATATAAAAATTTTCTCATCGTTCTTTTCAAGAACTTAATCACTCCCTTTAATAGAAAAATATAAGAAGACCAGTACTTTATGTAAAGAATTTAGCAGTGACTTTGCCAAAGTTTCTCTACTTACATTAGAAAGATCCTTATTACATTAGGATCCTAGTATTCTTTAAATTTTCCATTAAAGGAGACCAATGTTTATATAGTATTCTCTTAGTGGATAATGGGAGGCCTATATAAGTTAAGACGATACTCTAATTTATAAACCTATTATTCTGGATAGTCATTATGCTTCACTAAAGGCATTTGATGAAATAATTAGCATAATTTTCCTGAATTTAATGTATAGACAAGATAACTCTTTAAAAATTGTAAGGGAAGTCGGTAAAGTAAACACTGACCTATCATTAGCTTTAGAGAATAATAAGAGGTCTTTTAAAAGCTCAAATTGAACAACCCAATTTTCTTTCATTTGATATGGTAGCTAAAATTTGTATTCAAGGAAATATTGTATCTCACTAGTCTAGTTAGTATTTCCATACACAAAATAAACAAATTAAGGGAAAACAAGTCCCTTTTTTTCAAGCCTTTGCTCCCTTAAACAGCTTGGTGGTCGCCTGTTTATTAGAACACTAAAGGAGGGAATAGTGATGCATTCTTTAATCCATTCCTTTACTTGTTAGGGAACCCTAACACCTCCAAAACTTATAAAATAAAGTCTCAGATGATAGTAACATAGGCTTTTTGAAAGTATATCTTAAGGATGCAGTATTTTCGTAAGTTTCTTCCATCATAGCCCATAAATAACTCATAAGCTAATAGGACATTATTCCCTATTTGCCTTCCCTCTAAGAATGCCCTTTGAGTTGTACTAATTATAGAGCTCAATACCTTTTTCATTTTAGAGGCCAACAATTTTAAGATAATTTTGTAAAGTAATTTGAGGATGAAATTAACCTATAGTCCCCAATGGAGCAAGGATTCTGGACAATTATAATTAGGCTTATAAATGTTTTATTTATCTTCTTTAGGATCTTTCTATTCTTAAGAATTCCATGGTGACATCTATCACCACATTGTTAATCATTTTCCAATCATTTTGAAAAAAAAGTGGCCACTAAGCCTATTGGGCTTGGGGCCTTTATGGGATTTCACTCAAACACTATTCTTTTACCATTTTGAGCTACGAAAGGTTTATATATATACTAATAGATTTCTATGCTATCTTGGTAATTAATAAAGGACCTTAGTAGGGACATTGTTGATTGACCACTAGTTGTATTACCAATGGAACTCTTCAAATATATGAATACTTCTTCATTCAACTACTCCTTTTTTAATGAAGTACATGCATTACTACTACACAAGAAGCAAAATACTCCTAACTTTGATGGAGTTGTGAAAATATTTAGAGTTTCTCTTCATTTCCTTGATCCAACATATCCTTGCTCTTCATAAAATGATTAAATTATGGATAAAAGTTGCTCCCCTTTCTTTTGATGCTCCCCTTTCCTTTTTATTAAACTTTGGATCCCTAGGTTGTATATATAACTTCTACTGGGCCTTGATCATTTCCTTCCTGACCTCCTCTATATTATTGCCATTATTTAAGGTCCTTTTAGAGTTAATAGCTTTTAATTCTTTCTTAATAGCATTAGGCTTCTTATTATAGATATAAGCCTTACAACCATAGACTCTAATTAACATTTCTTTTAGAATAGCTTCATCAAGGCATGGATCCTCAGTTAGGAAGAAGTTAAACTTGAAAGGGAACTTTCATCTTGTCCTGTTTAACATATCTTATATAATGATAGGGGAATGATCTGAAAATAAGACCTCCTTATAAGTTGTTTTACTTTCAAGGGGTTCATCCAGCCACTCCACATTAACTAAGGTCCTATCTAATTTTTTCCTCTTATGCCATTTAGAAGCTTGCCTGTTGCTCCAAATGAAGAAGCAACCTTCAGAGTTTTATTACCCCTCATATTTTGTATTTTCTCCTCGACCTCATCTTTGTGCTTTATAATATTAAAATCCCTTTTAATGAGCTAATGTCCTTGTATGACATAATTAATCTGCTCCACTTTATTCCACAAAAGTCTCCTAAGGAAGCTAAAATTGGAACCATAAATAAAAGTAGTTGTAACTCAATAATTGTCCTAAATCTTTTTTATATTTACGTGCATTAATTGGTAATTAGAGTCCAACATATTGACCATAGCTATAATAAAATCATAGGCCACAATTATTCTTCCATAGTCGTGAGGTTGTGGTTGAAAAGGAACACCCACTTCCTTCTCAAAATCCTCCTTTATTTTTGTTTCCAGTAAGCCCATCACTACTGGTTTGGTCTCTTCTACAAAATCTTTTAGAGTTACTATTTTATTATGGAAGTTAATTCCCCTTATATTCCAAGACAAATTAAAGATTTTTATTAATTTTTGGGTTTGGAACCCATACCCATACCCTTACCCTTTCTCCCTGCCTTCCTTTTACTACCACTCTAGAATCCGTGTAGATCAAGTTTATTATATTCCCTAATAGATGTATTGTCCCCAATGTTTGCTTCATTATAGCTCTAAACCTCCCTTATTTTTCCTAAATCAGCTAAAGTTAATGGTCTTTTTAGTTTCATTCCAAGAGGAGCCAACTGATGGAATTCCAACAAATTATCTAAGTTCTCCACACCATGTAAGGTACCAGAATCAATCTCTAATGATTAAACTAGGCCTATTTGATATTCTCTTTCAATCACTATTGAGTAGTCAGGTTAAGAGAATCGCCCATTATGATTGACTTTCTCTTCTGTATCTTTAGAACTAAGCTCCTTTTGTTGTACTTCTAGCCCAATTAGCTCCATAAAGTCCCCTCTATAAAATTTCCTATCAGTTGGTATTACTTACCTTATTGTTTTAAGGAGGGTTATAATGGTAAAAAACCAAAACATGATCCTCAAGTAAGCTATCACCATCTCCAAGCCTCATTAATGGAATGAATTTTGGTAAAACTTTGTTCTAGCTCCACATTTACACAAATTCTAGAAAAGTTTTTTCTTTTCCTTCTAGGAAGTGGTTTCATCCATATATAAGAACTTCCTTACGTATTCACTTCTCCACCAAGCTACTATGAAGAGCAGTCCTACTTCGAGCCTCCACCTCCACCTCCACCATCGCCACCAAAAGCTAATGAGATGTCTTTAGAGGAGATCATAATGAGTTTGGAGACAAGCACTCTTCAATTCCAGCAGTTTAGACAATCGTGCGTGCCTCGACAAAATCCGAATATGACATCAAATGCTGAAGGTAAGTCTTCTTTAGAAGATATGTTGCAAACTTTGACCGCTAATACTTTGACGTTTCAGCGGAATACTGAAGCAAGTATCCAAAATATGGAGAACCAACAAAGGAATATGGAAAACCAGCTAAGTCAAATTGTAGCTACCGTTAATCGAATGGAGGCACAAAGTTTTGAAAATTTTCCAGCATAATAGAAAATTGATCCTAAACAAAGTGCGAAGGCTATCATATTGCAGATTGGTAAGGAATTGCAGGATCCACTTCTGAAAAATTACACAAGAGAGGTGGAAGAAGAAATCACGCAAAGGGAACCTTCACAACCAGAATTGACACAAAACAAGCTGCAAAATATGGTGATTCTGCCCCCTTTTACAAGTCGATTTTTCAAGGCAAAAAAGGAAGAACAAACAGAGTTAGAAGAGGAAGAGATTATAGTTTGAGAAAGGATGGAGGATGTGCAACCTCCTAAGGTAAGTGATGCAGTTCATGTTATCGCTAGCCAAATTTTATTTCCTTTTCCTAGTTGTTTATAGGTACAAGAAGATGAAGAACAAGAAGAGCTGCAACAAGTGCAGTTTTAAGGAGAGCTTTGGGCAAGCGAGCTGAAGACCGAATGTAACAAGCAGGATGTTAAGTCTCCGCAACCATTGGCATTACTTTTACAGAGATCATCCTGGTGTGAGAAGGGCGATGCCCTAAAAGATGAGTGGACATTAGAATATGATGGTGAAGCGATGAAGTTCCACTCATCAGAAGTCATGGAGCATCGTGCTGACAAGGAACCGCATTCAAAGGAAGTTGTTCCAGGCCCCTCACGGAGTTTGAACATGTTTCCTGTTAGACTCAAGAATCCATTCGATAATGGATGATGTACATATGTCAAGGGTCTAGCTTATGACCTATGATAAGCGCTTAATGGGAGACACCCCATTCGTATCCTTGTCTTTTATGTGTTTTGTTAGCGATTTTCTTTTATTTTCGTTTTTGGTTTAATTTAATTCTGTTAGAATTTTAAATTGTCATTTTTATTTCTATCATTTTTATTTTCATATTTTCTTTTTTAAAATAAAAAAACAAAAATTAAAAAAAACTGAAATTTCTTCGAATTACCGCCACTCCCTTCTTCCCTCTCTATTTTTTCCCTTCTTTGTTTTGCTCCAAATTCCTTCTCTCCTTCTCACTCTCCAGCTATCGCTACTCTCCACTAACTTCCCTTGGTCCATCGATTTCATCTTTTCACTAAACATTTACGCAAATCTCATCTTCCCTTGCCCACGCACCCATCACCCCTCACTTTTGTTTTTGTAATTGTGTTCTAATTTTGTGAAATTGCAGGTGGTCTCTACGGAATTGGAACAATACCCAGGAAGAAAAGTCACTCCCGAAGGCTTTCCATGCCCATCTAATTTGCGGCTGACTTTTCTCCACTACAAATTTGCGGCTCCTTGATTGGGCACTTTGCCAATAGAGAAGCTTTCTTTACCTTTTCCTTTATTTTGTTTTATTCTTCTTTAACATTAACGACAATTTTGGTCTAGGTGTGGGGGAAAAATTGGAATTTTAGTGTGCAAATTTTCGATATTTGTGTGATTTTTAATGAATTTTGCATGTGGTTATACATGTTAAGCCATGAAGCTTGGTCATATTATTTTGGATGAGATTGGGTATATGCATGACATTAAATTGGAATAAGTGAGTTTTAAGGTGAAGCATGTTGAGTGATTGCAATAACTGATATTATAAACTTGGTCAAAATTTTGACATTTGAGTGATAAGGTAAATTGTGAAATTAAGATGAATTCTTGAATTAAACCTGTGAGCGAAGTTTAAGCCTAAATGACATCACTTTTATGTCATCCTATTTCTTTGAATTGTGTGATGCTCCTCTATTTATGTTGCCTTCAAAACTTGCTTGGAACCAGTTTGAATTTGTTTGATCACATGGCAGATAGAAATGATTAGGGCATTCCTTGTTTTTACACCATTAGCTTAAAATTGACCCACCAAATTATTTTCCCTTTGCAAACATTTTTGAGCCTTTACCATTGTTTCTTCAATCAATCACCCCATTTAAAAACCCAAAAACCACATTAGCCTTACCCTATCACAAGTTGAATAAAGCATTGAGTAATTTGAGACTTTTGTTCTGTATTATATTCTGAGATACTTTTATAAGTGCTTCTACTCATGTGTTTATTATTTTCTCTTGTTTTTATTATTTCCCCTTGTTCTTACGTTATTCGAAAAAGAAAAAAGAAAAAAAGAAAAAATCAGAAAAAGAAAAAAATCAAAAAAAGAAAAGAAAAGAAAGAAAGAAAGAATGAAAAAAAAATCAAAAAAAGAAAAAGAGTATGAGTAGTTGTCTTTTATGTCATATGTTTAGCTCAGAATATGAAATTATGTGTCTCTTTTACTTGATACTTTGTGAATGCTTGTGATGAAACCCTTGTCATGTTTGTACCCCACCTATGAACCTAGCCCCATTACAACCCTGAATAAAGTCCTTATGATCTATCACCCTATGTGATTTGAATGCGTGATAATTGGTAAAACTGCAAGCCTATGGTAATGCAACATGATATAGTGAGATTTGAGAGAAACATTTTACCCGCAAACACTTGAGTGTAAGAGCGAAATCCTTGAGAAGAATTCACTTTGATTTCATGATTGCCTTTGAAAAAAGATGTCATATTTTGACTTTGTTTATTTGCATTGGTGAAAAGCGATTATGATATGTGTTGCTACTTAAGTCTCTTTGGCCCAAGTTAATGGATTGTGTGTGCTTAATCTTACGAAGGATGAATTGATTGAGTGTAATGATTTGACATGTTTTCTCGAGGGCGAGCAAAGGTTCGGTGTGGGGGAATTTGTTAAGTCATTAAATTGTACTTATTTTGGACTTAATTATCATTAAGGTGTTGAAATTATTATCCAAAATTAATGGAATTGTCTTATAATTGTTTACATATGGTTTTCAACACCTTAGGGACGAAATAGGAATCAAAAAGATGCAAAAGAAGGAGGGAAATCCTAAATCCCCAAATTGACAGAAATTCAGTGACTAAGTGTGGCACGCCTAAGGATGGAATAATTCTGCAGATAAATTTTCAGAAGTCAATTTCAAACAAAATACAATCTTTAAAGATTATCTTGCCATCTTTCAAGGGAGTTACCTACTAAAAATAGAAGAGTGCCTTATCTGGACAGAATCAAGATAAGATAACGAAGAGATAAGCATAAAAGAGGGAGAGTTGGTGACTGACGCAAGTTTAGTCTAGGTTTAGAATAGGATTTCGTTTTCTGCTATTTTTCTTGTCAGTCTTTTTACGATTTCTGCACACTTTAGAGTAGTGTTTTCGTATTTTTTTCATCAAAGGAACAGGGATGGAGACTTATTACTTTGTTATTTCTTTTTGTTTTCGATTCAATTATAAGTAGCTAAATCTTTCGTCTTGGTTGAGGGTATCCGTGTTACATGTTATTATGGTGAGATGTTTCGGATACTTTTTATGTTGTTAATAAACATTGGATATCTTCAGATCTATTCTTTCT
>JAOSBM010000006.1:9763474-9785682 GCA_027568955.1 Erythroxylum tenue
ATGCTGGTCGGTCGCTATGTTTCAACTGTCAGCCAACTTCTCCGACCGAACCATATTTTCGGTCGGTATTTCCAACGATTTTCAATACCGTCGGTATTGATCGGTCGCAAATCATGAATTTCCTTGTAGTGCAATATGAATGAGTACTTAAATATGTTAGATTCTTTTGGTCATAACTTCCTCATCCAACCTCCAAATGAAGTGATTCTTAAACCAATAGATTTCTAAGACATTTTTCTATCTCTCCATAAAAATTGGCATCTTTTGGAGTTGAGTTGAAAAATTTTGCATTAGAGAAAATGAAGGGTCGGTTGGGAGATCATGATTGGGGTATGAACACATTTTGGTTTTTTAAGCATATCTTGATCTATAGAGCTCCGAAGGAGACGATTCTTGTTTTAAAATAAATAAGAGACTTAGAGCTTCACTTATTCTAAAGAAGTTGAATGGTTGGAAGATTTTTTTTCTAAAGACTGTTCTGAAGTTAAAGCAATGAGTTGATTATGAAGATCACAGTTTTTGACATCAAGAGTTGGGTTCCGGAAACAAATGGGATCTAACATTTGTGGTATCAGAGCAAGCATTGGACTCTGGAAACAAGCGGGGTCCAACATTAGTGGTATCAAAGCAAGAGTTGGGTTCCGAAAATGGGATCCAATAGGGCTAACCCACTCGACACCAGTTAGGAGGTGTAATCGACGCCAAAGAGAAAGTTTAAGTATATGTCATTGTGTATCATTTTCTTTCCCTCTTTTTCAAATTTTTGATGTTATCTTGAGATTAACGATTGATTATTGTGTAAGGATGCTTTTAATACTCTATTTAATCGTTTTTTATGAAAACCGTTGCTAGAATTTGAATACAATACGTAATAGTCGTGTTTGAAGTCGTATGTGCAACTAATGGTATTAAATCGTTAAGGATAACATAAATGAGTTAAATAATCAGAGCTTGTGAGATTGTTTCTTAGATTGGTCTGTTTTTTCACTTGTAATGCGGCTGTCTAGATAAAGTTAGAGAGCTTGTTCTAGGTATCTCGATAGTTATGGTTAATTAACAAGCTCTTCTTAATTAAGTACAACCTAAGGAAAAATTGGGATTAACAAAGCTTATTATTAATTCACGATCAGTAGTCTAAAGAGAGGTGTGAAGACAATAATTCAACGATATATGTGAAATTGTGCTTAGGCTGAGATTAAACCAAAGAACCGAATTTCAAATCATTAATAAATTTTATCTCCTTATTGCTATTTAATTTGAGTTGTTTTTATAAATTCAATGTTATTTTTGTTTTCTAATTTGCATTGAACCAAATCAACCTGTTTTACATATAGGTACAATTTAGGAAAGTAATCGGACTTAATCGTTGTGAGATCAACCTAAACTCACCACTACTATATTTGTAGGTCTAATTTATTTTGTATAGTATTACACTACCGTTTAGCCTCTTCTTCTGTTGTGAACTTGAATAAGCACATGTTTGTCTTATGATATTAAAAATTCTTGTAACCTTTTCTCTTTCTATGCTCTTTGAGTAGATCTGGTTTTTGATGTTCTGTTTTATTTTCGCTGTGTATATTTGATATATATTATGTATGTGATGCATGACCGGAACCTTACAATTTAGAGGTGCTTATTATTATTTATGTACTATAATGTTATATCAACCTTTAAATTCCTTCAATTCTTACATATTAGAAGCTAATTTTTCATCCTTATATTCACTTATGTTTAGCTTTAAGGCACTTTTACCATATTATTTTTTAATTTTCACTTTTAGTTTTATTTGCTTTGTAAAGTATGTTAAGTTATTTACTTCAATTTTAAAGTTTATTCTTTTATCTTTTACACAATTATCTTTTATTTTTTGTTTGGACTTAAAGAAGTTTTATTTTTTTAGAGAAATAAGAAGCATTTAAAATGGTGAGTTTCATGAAAGGAACTCATATATAATCAATAAGCATGGTAATGCTTTCGATATATTTAGTTATTAGGAGATTTGGTTTTGAAGTGGTTCGTTAACTCGTTTGATTCCGCTTCTGTTTTTTTGTTGTTATTTTTAGTTTTTGTTTCTTGTTTTTAGTTTATGTTTTAACTCGTTTGATTCCGCTTCTGTTTTTTTGTTGTTATTTTTAGTTTTTGTTTCCTGTTTTTAGTTTATGTTTTTTCCTTAAAAAACGAAAACCTGTTTGGTTAAGATTTGTAATATAAAAACTGAAAACAAAAACTTGTTTGGTTGAGATTTCTAATAAAATACTGAAGAAGAAAAATGTGTTAGGTTTTAATATCATGTTTTCTATTTTTTGTAATTATACTTGTTGGACCCCAAACCTTTCTAGAAGCAAGCGGGATCCAACAATACTATTATGTGTAATAATTATAATATAATACATTATATTAAAATTAAATATATGAATACACGTGAAGGCTGAAGGCTAGCAAGGCACTTAAGGCATTTAATGTTTCAACAGTTGCATTTAATGCATGACCATTTTTTTATTTTAAAGATGAATCCAGGCTTTTCATTCAATAAAAAACGTCACAAGACAAGAAAATGGAAGGAGAAAGAGTGAGAGCTCTAATGGTGGTTGGTGTGGTGGTGATGGGGTTGTTGACGGGGCAAGCCACCGCAGAGTCTTTCAGTGATTGTTACAAAACTTGTGTACTTTTATGTGCCATTTCGTCATCCAAATATGTTGCTTCATGTGCCTTTAAGTGCCTGAAAGATTGCATCTTCAACTCCAGTTCTCTCCTGGATAGCTTCGGTGTGCAAAGAAAACCAGTGTCCACAACCTTTGCATACTTCCGTGTGCTTATCCTACTTGCACAAGCGTCACTTCCAGGGACAACCCACGTGAGAAAGGAAGTGGCAAGCTGCGTGAACAGCTAAGGTAGAGGAAGACGCAGTTTCGTTGATTTCTATATGCAAGCTGAAGACACAGTTTCATTGATTTCTATATGCAAGACCTTTTAACAGTGGAAGAGGCTGAAGACGTAGGCGGCGCAGGGAAACTAGTTATGAAAACCTGTTTTAATAATACACAAAAACTTGTTTCAAAAACATACGAACACGTTATTTTTTGGTTTTCGCAAAGTGGTTACGGTTTTCTTGTTTTTGAAAACAAAAAACTGCCAATATCCTCGACCAAACAAGTTTTAATAGAGTGTTTCTTTTTTTAAAAAAACGACAACCAAAAATTAAAGAAAAAAATGAAACCAAACAGTCCCAAATATTCATGTATCCACCTTTTTTTTTTTGAAAAGATGTATCCACCATTAAAAAAGAGACTTTGAAACCATACATTAGTTTGAGAAAAAAAAAGAATTATATTGAAAAAGATTACTTCTCCTTGAAATGATATAAATTATATCAAGTTTTTATGGATTGTTTTCTTTTTAAATTTGAAACTTAATTCAATAATAATAAATATTTTCTGTTTTAAAATTTTAAATGTAAGTATTACACGAGTTTCTAAATAAAAAGAAAATTGATATATATTTACTTTTAATTGGGTAATTTTGTTTTTTAGTATATTCAAATTTACTTAGATATACTTCTCAATTATTTATATGCTTTGAAATAAATAATATTTATAGTCTTATTATCTTTTAGTATTCTATAAACATAATGCAAAACGGCCATCGCGGAGTAGCTTAAATAATTCGTTTCATTATTTTAAAGAATATTGGCAGCTAGTTTTACTTTGAAAGCAGTTAGTGTCTCATGTTTTATTATTATGGTTGTTGGAAATAAGGTTAAAAACATATAGTATAACAATGTAACATGACAATAGATTATTTTGTAATTTTCAAAAAATTTATAGACTATTTTATAAATTTAAAAAATTATCTAAAATAGTATTTGGTATTAATCGATACCAGTATAATACTGTACCAAAATCTAATTCGGTACTAAATTTGGTACAATATTCGTAACATTGGTTAAATAAAAGGTAAGATTTTATTAAAAAAATTTGTTGTAAAGTTGAGAGAGAAAAAAGAGTTAAATTAATTAGTCTATTTTTTAAATTAAATTCTTAAAAAAAGTAATCTAAATAATAAGAAGGTGTTAGGATTTAAAATCTAAATAATATGCTACTGCTTTTCCTATATTAGAAAAAATTTTACTTAATTAATTACTTAAAAGAATGGACCAAATATAATAATATAAAATTTAAGAAAAAAATTATTTTTTCCGACAAAAACCCATGTCAACTAATAAAGGCCGGGAGAGGAAAAACGACGACGATAATTAAATTCAAAAGCGCTCACTGAAAGTGGAGCACCCCACAATCGTCAATTTAACTCAACTAGTAATTATTAAATTAAAATATATAAAATTTAAAAAACTCAAATTCTCTCACGTGCCCTGTTTATCCATCCTTTGTATCTCCACGTGCTTTTAATCATTTTTATTCTTCGTTTACTTCTCAATATGACTCCCCCTCCTCAAACTCGAACGGATACGGACCTCCTCTTCTCTCTCTCTTCCTTCCCGAAAAATGAACATTCACCTCTCACTCCTCCTCTTTACCGCTATTCTTTCACTCTCTTCTTCTTCTTCTTCTTCAAACAAGAATCCAGAGAACAGTTACTCTTCTTCTTCTTTCCGTGCCTTTGTAACTACTACCACTACTTCCTTCAATTCAAAGCCTCTGAACTCCCACAAGAACCGATCGGGAACCTCGACCAACAAGAGATCTTCGTCATCCGGCGGATGCGATGCCCTATGGAGCAAGACCTGCTCCGACGCGGTGCTAGCCCTGGCCCACCGGCCGGAGACGGTGAGATGGTTGAAGAGCGTTAGGAGGGCAATTCACGAGAATCCTGAGCTCGCGTTTGAGGAATTTAAAACCAGTGAGTTGGTTAGGAATGAGCTGGATAAGATGGATATTAAGTACACATATCCTCTGGCCAAAACGGGTATTCGGGCGTCGATTGGAACGGGAGGGCCTCCGTTTGTGGCTATCCGAGCTGATATGGATGCTCTTCCTATTCAGGTTCCCCAACTTTTCCTTATAAGCGACTACTCTATATAAATATGCATGTAGTACGTGTTCATCTATTTCTATGTGTATGTGTACGTATGCATATAAAATTCACACAAAGGTACATACCTCTTCTTCAAATTTTTATCACAAAAATTAGATTGAGATATACAAATGGAAAACTAGATTTGTTGTTACTACCCTTTTCGGTAAATATATAATATACAAATTAATTTTTTGAGCAAATATATAAAAATTTATTCTTCTATTTTATAACTTCATCATTTTCACGCAAGGTTTGTATTTATACTCACTTGCTCACTCATGTGTGCTTATAATTCTGAAAATATAAATAAATAATTAAAATCTGACCAAACCTGATAAATAGAACTGACAATCTGACGCAAATCTTAAATCTTAAATTAAGACTGATAGTACTTTCATTCTTTTGTATTGTTTCATTCTATTTTTTTGTTATTATTGTGAGATAAAAACTATATATTTGATAAGGCTTTAATATTAGCTTAAATTGAAAATTTTAATTAAAAAATATTGTTGAGATATGAGGTGAAGCCAAAGCTACCTGAGAATAGTGGTAAGGTTGTGAGAAAAATGAATGTATATCATTTGACATTACTACAGGTACAAATTCCCTTGATCTTTAAGTTGAGATGATGTAGTTTCTTTGGTTTACAGGAGGCTGTAGAGTGGGAACACAAAAGCAGAGTTGCTGGGAAAATGCACGCTTGTGGGCATGATGCCCACGTTACAATGCTAATGGGAGGTGCCAAGATCTTGAAGAGCCGTGAGCATCTTTTGAAGGTCCGTTTTTATACTCTCCTAGATCTCGTCAGACCCTTAATTTTCTCCATTACTCTATTATTTGGAGTTCGCTGTGAAGCCCAGCACTTTTTAGTTTTTATTTTAGGGTTTGGGAGGGATATTGTGCGTGGGGCTCACTAACATGTGAAGGGTATGGATTCAAAACACCTACCGCGAGTATTATATTCACCATCAATCGGACAGATGTACGAAAGTACACGTGCCCTTTCTAGTATAGTTAAAACCTTGGAGGCCTTTTGGGAAATGCAGTTTTCACTTTGGTGTATTTATTGGGGTAGGTTATGCTTGCACAGTACACCTGCCCTTTCTAGTATAGTTAAAACCTTGGAGACTTTTTGGGAAATGCAATTTTCAGTTTGGTGTTTTTATTGCATATTTCTATCGTTTTCAAGTCTTCAGTTTCTTGGGATTTAGACTTGCAGTGAAAATGGTTAGGAAAAGATAGTTTCTACATATATGAGAGAGATTGAAATGCTTACCGATTACCGAAGATGTTACTACAACTATGTCCGGATTGGGAGAAAGGTAGAAAAGCAAAGATGTAGGAAGAAAAACAGTTGAAATTATTAGGCTTTCTTTAATAACTGTTGGATACATATCTCTCCTGAAACAATAAAATCAATCTTCTCTATGATTAATGCTATTAATATTGCCTTTGTTTCAAAAAAAATCTTCTGGTTACAGAAAAAAAGGGTAATATTTAAAGCAAAAGTCCGGACACAGTAAAGGAAACCAATAGGAAAAGGAAATTACTTTAAAATGGTGTTCTGAAAACGGGATAGAAGTGAGATATTTTTGGAAGATAATAGTTACAAAATTGATAGTATTTTATTTCCTTTCAAATGTATATACTCTGACTATAAGCTGTAACAATGCAATTTCAAAGAAAATTTTGATTTTTCTTCTACTCTGGCATGGTTTTACTTGTCTGTTAACGACACAAAGAAATTTAATTTCATTATATATTTTCTTTCTTTATTTCATCAATCCATGCAAACAAATAATACAACATAATACCTTTTCTTATCCATACAATGGTAGGGCTGACTTAAAAGCTTCTCAAATTTATTGCGTTTGAGTTTGACACGAGAAAGGGAGAAAAAGAGTCACATGGAAACCTTTATATATGCCTGACAACCGTAGACTTGTCGTTCATTTGCCATATCCTTTTGCATCTTTGCATTCTGATTTTGGTATTCATATAGGAAAAAATTAACCCAAGGCATATAATAATATCTTTCAAAGAGCATCTTGTTCTATGACCATTAGCGACTCAGAAAAGGTGCTAGTGACGTTTCCTTCTTCTCTTAGATGTGACCTAGGAAAGCAAGAGCCCCATTACTTCTATTGATTTAGTTATTTTTTCCACGCCCTTAACTTGTAATTTTACTTTGTCTAGTACTAATAGTTAATTTCTAGCGCATGTAAATTGTAGTCTTCGATCACTGCCATACATGATTCGAGAATGGTTACAAACGACTACAAACTAGGACCACTATTAGGCAGCCTAGAAGTATTGAGCACGTTTTCTGAAAGTATTACATAATTGGGCAGGCACATCATGTGCATATCCTCCTATGTTTACCTGCAATGTTTTCTTAATACAGTGCAAAGATAAAAATATTAGAATTTGAATATTAACATCAGATTTTTATTCTTATCTCTTATTAAGACACGAGGTCTAATGATACCCGCAATTTTTATTGTGTACCTTACAGACACTACGAACTGATATTTCCCCTATGTGAAGTAGCATTTATTAGCACTTTTCAATGTGGCACACTAAATATGCTATTAACTTCTTTTTAAAGGCCACATTCGAATATGATAAGCAGTAACTAGTTCCAAAGCAAGTGTCAAATTGTTTTTTTTTTTTGGTTGAATAAATACTCGCTGATGAAGATTTAGTATGCCGATTCTATGAAAGTGCTCTTGTAAGTTTCTATAGTACCTATTGTCATTTATTCACTCACGTGCAGATAAACATAATTTAATGTTTTGTTGCCGTAGCTTTTTGCTGTCGTTTATTAGGTGGCTAGTTGAGCTCGGCATCTTATGCCTAAAGTAATGGCTTAGCCAAGAATCCAGAGAACATACACTTAGAAAATTATAACACTAATCAAACCCTACAAATTGACATTGGGTGATTACATAATGGATCTCTATTGTATTCCTTATCGATATTTGGGCCAATACTTTAAATTTAGGAACAGTACTAAAAAATGTTTCAGATTGGACCTTTTTAATTATCTTTTATAGCCTTGCTTAGAAGTATAAGAGGAATGGATTTCTGTAAAATCTGCCATGTGCTGAAGTATATAGAACAGTTTTATGAGGAGTTAGTTATTGTTGCTCATATAGCGCTGCTACAACAAACTTCCCAAACCGTGGAAAAAAAAAAGTGCTAGCACGAACAAAATAATCCAGACATATAAATGGAGATTGTTAGAGTTGATATATAATTCATAACATAAAACTCTTAAGCCTTTTATTTGAATGGTTGTATATAATATCACACTTGAATCAAAAGGATTTCTCTACTCGGGGAAAGTACGGTAAGCTGTATTGTTAGTCTTTAAGCATTATTACAACAGATGCTCACCAATTGACTCTTCAAAATGTTCTGTACAATACGATGTAGTATAACTTTCTTGGATTATACTTTAGATTTATTTTCTAGGACCACGGCTGGTAGCTTTATTGTGAAACAAAGTTAGATACGTTGTCTTGCTAATGCTACCTTGGTACCATTTGATTCTTTTCAATATTCAACATGTAGGCTTGCTGGATCAGCTCATAGCCTGGTCTGCTCCGACCTCAAAGCTATTACCTGTGTTGGACCACCCAAAATAAAATTATTTTGATTTTACTTTCCAAGTCAACACTTATTTTGTTTTCGACTTTCTTAAACTTAAATATTAAATGAAATTGATTTAGGAAGTTAAACTAACGATGTTGTTTCAAAACTCAGCCTGAGCGTCTGTCTCGAAACTGAATCAACGTGCGTGTGACTCGTGAAAGACATTACTATGGAGTGTGGTCCATTGTTGGTTTGCTGAATTATAGATAAAAAGTTGCTAGATCATTATCCAACTTCACTTGGCTATCGCAGGGAACTGTAATCTTGATCTTTCAGCCAGCAGAAGAAGCTGGGAATGGAGCAAAGAGAATGATCGGTGATGGTGCCCTTGAAGATGTGAAGGCTATATTTGCAGTTCATGTATCCCACGAACATCCAACTGGCATCATCGGTTCGAGGCCTGGTCCTTTGCTCGCTGGCTGTGGCTTCTTCAGAGCAGTAATTGGTGGCGAACAGGGTCGTGCAGGGAATCCTATCCGATCTGTCGACCCCATTTTAGCAGCCGCAGCAGCTGTAATTAGCTTGCAGGGCATCGTGTCTCGTGAAGCCAACCCCTTGGACTCCAATGTATGAACAGACAGCTGAATCCATGGTTGTTTCCCCATTTTTATTTTATTTTATTTTTCTTTTGTGTAGCATTGCTCAATCGTCCCACGTCATTGTTTTACAGGTTGTGTCAGTCACAATGGTCAACGGAGGCAATAACCTTGACATGATTCCAAACACTGTAGTTCTGGGCGGAACCTTCAGGGCTTTCTCCAACACAAGCATTTATCAGCTTCGCAGAAGAATCGAAGAAGTTAGTAACAATAACACCATTCTTATTGGTTGCTTCTTCACATGGTTTGCTTTAACAGTCATTTGTGTTTTATCTACCAACAGGTGATTGTAGAACAGGCTAATGTTTTCAGATGCTCAGCTACTGTTGACTTCTTTGAAAAGGAATCCACTATCTACCCTCCAACAGTGAACGATAATAACATGTATGAGCACGTAAGGAAGGTGACTACCGATTTGTTGGGTCCCACAACCTTCAGGGTGGTGCCACCGATGATGGGAGCGGAGGATTTCTCGTTTTACTCAGAAGTGGTGCCTGCAGCTTTTTACTACATAGGAATAAGGAACGAAACACTGGGGTCGATACACACAGGCCACTCCCCTCTTTTTATGATAGACGAAGACGTTCTCCCAGTAGGCGCTGCTGTTCATGCAGCTATTGCAGAAAGGTACTTGTTGGACATGAATTATGAAATTGACATGAGGTGACAAATCAGGCGGAGCTCAGACCAGGAGTTAACACAAGTTAAAGATTCCTGGATCATGAAGTCGTGAAAACATCAGTGCCTATAGTCGTCGATTTAGCACTTTTCACCTGTTTTTTTTTTTTTTTTGGTGGGCCAACAGAAGTAAAAATGTTCCACGGTCAGTGCATCAAGTAGGAATCAAGCTCGCAGATGTACTTTGAGTGGTAAATCTATCAAGTGTTTTCAGGTGATATTATCTATCCTTCATCGCAATAACAGTGAATATATTAGCATTCATAGGCATCCCACTTCTTCTATAATATGGGATTTGTAAGACATGGTTAATTCAATCATTCAACTCGATCTCCAGATTCCAACGAACTAGACATATTAATAATTCCCGAGTAATTTAGAACATCTCCAGTTCAAAGCTTATCATTTACAATCCTGCACTGAATCCAAATGCCAATGTATAGATTAAAAAGTTTGGCATAACCTGCTTCCCTATGGCACTACTTCATTTGATATTGGCCATATCAGGTGGGCGACGAGTTTGCAAAATCTATGACTACAATTTACAAACACATTTTATTTACTCCTTAACTCATCTCCCTGTTTTCTGCAAGAACCAGGGGGTCTTGATTCTTATCCTATGAGATTGATAGTTAACAACTTTGCAGTCCATCTATCTTCTAGTGTTCAATTGATTGGTTTTACTGCAATTATTCCTCATTCTGCAAAATTGAGTACGTTACTGTTACAGTATTTCAAATATGAATATTCCTTTTCATTATTGAAGAAAAGATTTAATAAAATTCTTTTCTACTGATATTTGACAAGAGCAGACAGTTGTCTCAACTTTTTATAAAAAAGATGAAAAGATTAAGTGACAAATACTTCATTTACGAGATCAGCTATCCATGCTAATTGCTAAAGAACAAAGCTTCACTTCAAAATTTCATCCAATAGATGAATGTAGATAAGGGAAAGAAAAGGTTAAACATGCAATCATCAGCCGTACTGGTCATGTACATTACCTGATGTGCAACAATTGGCAATGAACATATATCTCTGAGAAGCCTAATGATATCCTAGTAGGGAAGACTAGATTTGACCTACACGTAACTTTAAGACAAGAGAAAGCTACACCAAGAATATATCCTCCTTCGTTGTAGCAGGAATTTCCATACAAGGTAAATAAAGATCTGAAGGAAAGCTATCAGACCAACATCAGTAGCGAAAGACCATCTTCTATCTCAATACCATTATGCCCGTATGAGTAATATGGACCAGTTAGTATAATGTTTCATTGCTAAGACCTCAATGGAAAGTTGATCTTAAACACATTAGGTAATAGAGACCAGTTATTAAGGCCAATATAAGTGAAGCCCAAGATGTGGAAAGTTTATAAGCGGAAGAATCAGAAGGGTAAAGAGGGGAGATGACAGTAGTAGAGTGAAAAATAAATCTGTTAACTGGAGCTAGTTATGTAGGGAGAGAATAAGAGCGGTGAGAAATATGAGAGAGAGTTTAGTTTTTGTAAAGTTTTCTGTTATAACAGAGGGATATTCTCTCTTAGAGGAGCTCAAGCTCTAGACACTCTTTTGTTAGGGTTGATGGCTCTTTTTCTTCTTAATAATCGATTCTATTTCTACCTTTATCATTTGGGAAATCCATCAATTGGTCTGATCTACCGGATACTTCACCAATGCCCCAAAAAATGACAAATAGGGTGGATTTATTGGAGAATCGAGTTACAACATTGGAGGATTCTGTTAAGTCTTCATTGGAGGATTTAAAGCAATCTTTAATCCTAGAAATCAGCAAGGGGTTGGGACGTGAGATTGGGGGAAGCTCTGGTGGTGGTGGTGGTTCCCATTACAGTGGGAGTAGAGGTGGTTTTGATGAAGGTGGTGTCTCCAAAATTTTGGGGGATAACTTCAACGAGTACTGTATGGCAGTGAAGAAGATAGAACGACCATCGTTTAATTGTGAGGACCCCGCTGGTTGGATTACACGGGTAGAGATCTATTTTGAGGTCCAAAACACTACCAATGACGACAAAGTAAAGTTAGCTAAGCTCAGTATGGAAGGACCAACGATTCACTGGTTCAACTTATTGTGTGAAATAGAGGACAATCTCACCTGGCTCAGGTTGAAGTGGGCATTGATTAAGAGATACAATAGTTGTTGATATGACAATCCATTTGAGGAGCTTTCTGACTTGCATCAAACTGGGAGTGTGGAGGAGTATATTGTAGAGTTTGAACTGATCTCGTCGTAGGTTAGTCGCTTGCTAAAGGCACAATATCTCGAGTACTTTATGGGAGGTCTCTCTTCTGAAATGCATTGTAGGGTGCATAACTTTAACCCATAGACTCCTTCACAGATGATGAAGGTTGCTTGCAATTTGGAGGTAGAGATGTCAGCTGGAGATCGTGGTGTTTGGAAACCACGCATTTCTGGTCATTCTTATAGTTTCATTTGAACAACCAAGATAACCTAATGGTCAAAAAACAGGAGGGAAGGACCTAAGCGGGTCGTACCAAATTTGTGGGCTCGGGATCAGCGAATGAAAATAGGGCTAAGTTACATTTGGGGAGTTCCCTTGGGTCCAATAATAGAGGAACGACATCGTCGTTCTCTATTTCTCATTCACTAGTAGACAAGAAAGGGCGAGCTGGCGGTGATTGGAGTAGGGGGTTGAGACATCTTATGTACCCAGAACTTATGGAGAGGAGATTTAAGGGGTTGTGTTTTTGGTGTGGGGATAAGTTTCACCCATTACATTAGTGTCTAAAAAAACAATTATGATTGTTGATATTGGGGGATGATGAGAGTCCTAGTGAGGGAGAGGTGCACCCGAATTTTTTTCTTTAGTTAATCATGATTTAAATAATTATGAGGTTTGGATTGGTGAATTTTTGGGATTTAATTTTTTTAATGTCTATGTTAGTAGAATTTATTTCATGGGTTAGTTGAATTAAAAGTGGTAAGAATGCATAAAGGGTATTTTTGGTAGTTCACTTAAGTTTAAAAACATAAGGCATCAAAGGAAGAGCAAGGTGGACTTTTCTCAATCATTAAGCACAAAATAGGAAGAAAGAAGTGTTGTCTTCTTCCTAAAGAAGAGAAAAACGAAAATAGGAGAGAAAGAAGAGAAATAACGAAAACAAAGAGAGAAAGAAGAGAGGTTTCGATTCTTGAGAGGAAAGAAGGAAGAGCAAGTAGGGTTTCATCTTTTCTTAGCTTTTGAGAGTGAATTTAAGGTTGTTTAAGAAGAGAAAAAGAAAGAGGAAGATAAGAGCTTTCATTTAGGTCAAACATCTCTTCATTTGGAGAAGAGTTAAGGTAAGAGCATATTTAATCCTTTGGATTTTTGAAAGGGTTTTGGTTCATGAAGCTTAGGAAATGTATGGTTTAAGTATTCTAGGATCAATTTTAGTGAATGTGTTTTCTTTAGGTTTTCAATTTGAATTCCTATTGAATGGAATTTTGTTCTTGTTAAAGGAAATCAAGGAAGGCAAGAGGAGCAAGAGGAGAGGCATTCTTAAGCAAGTTTTAAGCAAGGAATTCAAATGGGTTATATATTTATAATTGAGTTAATAAGCCTTTAATTTTTCTTTCAAATAATGGAAATAAATGATTTCCACTACTTCATAAATGTGCAATTATTGTTTTTTAAAAGCTTTGAGAAAATGTTACATGTTTATGGCAGAATTTATGAGCCATGAACATTTTTCAAATTAAGAAAGTTAAATGTTTTCAATTATGTTATAAATGTTGCATTTATTGCTTCTTGAATGAGTTGAGAAATTGCTATATGTTTGGCATGTGAATTGTGTTGATGGTTTATGGAAGGAATATAAAAATGATTCTTGAAAAGGTATTATGTTTATGAAACCATGTTTTAGAAATGTGCCATTTTGGACAACGTGTTTAAAAGTTGTGAAATGCATGAGTATGTGGGTTTGGTGTGATCCATTCTGTATGTCAAGTGCACTTTAACTCTATTAAAGGCTTCTCCCGCCTGCCCGTTAATGGTATGAAACTCCTTCATTGACTCCCTCAAGTTTACGACTACGCAAAACCATTATGTGGGATTGCGATTGTACGTTCTGTTTATGGCTACACAAGACTATTATATGGGAATGTGTTAGTACATTATGTTTATGGACCTACCCAAACCATTATGAATTGCTTATGTCTTCATGATTGGATAACAATTTGATGCATATGTGATTTATATGTTTATGATATGTGTTGACAAGTTGAGAATTTGGGAAATATGTGTTATATGGACTTGATGCAAAATTTGTGTGACAATGAGCTTTTTCAATGGTTTTGCTTGTTCTCTATTATAAACCTATTACCCACAAGCTTTTAAGCTCACCCCCTTTTCTTGCCATCTCTAGGTGATGAGCAAGAGATCGAGTGAAAGAGAGTCAAGACATCACGCCGATTATGCATATTTTTGTATTTTAAGTTAGATTCTGTAAACATAAGGCTTTAGTCGCATTTCAAGTATTATTAGTTCAAGTATCTTTTGTATTTTGAGATTTCGAGACATTGATGTATTGTGACTTGAAATGCCCATTAAAGCTATGTAAAACTCTTATCTTTTGATGTTAATGAAATATGATTGTGTTTTGCCCATGACTTTCCAAATTGTACATTAAATTTTCAAGTTTTTCATAGGGTAAAAAATTATGTTCTAACTTTAAGGGAAAAACCATATTAATCTAGGCTGAGTTAGATAGAGTTGTCTTCTTAGAAGTTGTAGTTTATCTTTATAGCTTTCCAACACTATATAGTATGAAATTTTTGGATATCGTAGTTGAGAGATATGATCATTAGAAGTTTGTGATGCTGCATAGGATGGACATACGGGACAACTACATTGATTTGAAATTATGACGCTTTTGGAGGCAAAATATCTTTTTGGGGTCTTCATGAAAGTTATAGGTCTAGAAGTCCTTTTCAAAACCATCTTTAAATGACCTTAATCTAATATCTCTAGTGAAAGTTATGCCCTTTTTTTTTTTTTTTTACCAAAATAGGTCTGAAGAAGAAAAAGGAAAGTCGCGATTGCGACGCACAGGTCGCGATGTGCGCGTTGCGATCGCGACAAAACCTGAATACCTTTGACTCTTTTGGTCATAACTTTGTCATCCGACCTCCAAATAACCTGATTTTTAAACCAATAGATTCCTAACACGTTTCACTATCACTTCATAAAAATTTATAGCTTTTGGTATTGAATTGAAAAAGATTGATTGAATCAAAGTGAAGGTATCGGTTGGAAGAGTATGAATTGGATATTTTACTGAACATACTTCGATATTTTAATAATATCTTGATTTGTAGAGCTCCAAATGAGATGATTATTGTTTCTAAATAAGCTAGAGACATAGAGCTACAAATGTTTTGAGGAACCTAGTGTTTAGCATGAAGTGCCACCGCCTCCTTCTATGCCTCTAGTGACCCCTCTGGATCTACGGTTTTTTTAGGCCTTTGCTTAGGCTTTCTCATATGCCATGGGCCAAGGGTCACAAGTTCCAGTGCAAGCTCTAGTGGAGAGGAGTGAACAGTATGATAAACTCTTCAAGTATGGGGCTGTGGATTTCAATAGGACTATAAATCCGAAAGAGGATGAAGCATGGTTGAAGAAGACTGAGAGGGTTCTGATTTAGATGAAGGCCTCGGATGAGGAGAAGTTAGATTATGCAGTCAGTTTACTATAGGGGGATGCGCTCCATTGGTGGGAGTCGATGCCCCATAGTCAGGTCATACCACCGGTCTTGACATGGAGAGACTTTTGGGAAGCTTTCAGGAGGAAGCACTTCTCGAGGGTTTATGTCCAAAAGAAGGTCAGGGAGTTCCTGAATCTCACACAGAGGGACATAAGTGTGAGTGAGTATGAGCTGAAGTTCACCCAGCTTTTACGGTATACAACCAACATTGTTGCTAATGAGGAGGAAAAGTGTCCCAAGTTTGAGGAAGGACTTCATTTGCGGATAAAGGAGAAAGTCCTGATCCACAACTTCTATGACTACCAACAGTTGGTAGATGCTGCACTCCAAGCTGAAAAACTAGAGAACATCAGGTAAGAAGTGAATAAGAAGAGGAAGAGTCAGGAACAAACTTCCAAGAAGGGAATGAGTGCTCCAATGCCTGAGAGGAGTATAAGGAATTTTCACGCACAGAGTGAAGTGGGAAGTAGTGGCTCTGCTAAGAGCAAGCAAGAAAAGGCAGCGTCAGTGCAAGCCTCAACTGTTCGGAGCAATAGAGGGATGGAGAGGAGCAGGTACACAAGCCCCCATTATGAGCATTATGGGAAGTTTCACAAAAGAGAGTGCTTCAAGTTACTTAGAGCATGTTTTCGACGTGGGGAGAAGGGACACATGATCAGGGACTGTCCCTAGGTACAGAGGTACGAAGAGTCGCAGTTGTAATCCCCAAAGAGAGCTGAAACAGTGGGAACCAGACTAGTCACTGAAGTGGGTAGTTATGCAGCGGTGAGGAAGGCTATTCCTCCAGGGAGGCCAAGGGATCAGGCACACGCCAGGGTGTTTGTTATGACCAGAGAGGGAGTTACAGCCACACCTGAAGTTGTCAAGGGTATGGCTCAGTTAAATTGGTGCCAATGGATAATCCCTTAATTGTTAGTACTCCCTTAGGGAGGAATGTGATAATAAGTCAAGTGTATAAAGATTGTGAATTATTTATTGAGGGTGCTAAATTGGTAGTGGATTTGCTGCCGTTGGAGTTAAAGGGTCTAGATATGATACTGGGAATGGATGCCATGGATAAATATTGTGCAAAGTTAGATTGTGGCCTAAAGAGGCAAAGTTTGATCTTGGTAATGGTGAGAAGGTGACTTTTAGAGGAGATAAAAGGACACCATCACCCAAGATTATTTCGGCTTTATTAGTTGACAGGATGATGAGAAAAGGGTGTGAAGCTTTCTTGGCACACGTCGTGGACACTGATGTGGATAAAGGGAAGTTAGAGGGTTTTTTCGATTGTGAGGGAATTTCCAGATGTGTTTTCAGAAGACTTACCTAGTTTGCCATTGGTGAGGGAAATCGAGTTTGCTATCGACTTGATTCCTGGAACCGAACTCATCTCTATACCACCTTATAGAATGGCTCCAGCTGAGCTGAAGGAGCTTAAGGAATAGTTGGAAGAACTATTAGAGAAGGGGTACATAAGGCCAAGTTCGTCACCATAGGGAGCGCCGGTTCTATTTGTTAAAAAGAAGGATGGATCATGGTGGATGTGTATTGATTACCGGAGACTCAATAAAGTGACTATTAAGAACAAGTATCCTCTGCTCCGAATTGATGATCTGTTTGACCAGCTACAGGGAGTAAAGGTCTTTTCCAAAATTGATCTCAGGTCAGGATAACATCAGCTCAGAATTAAGGAGTATGATGTAAGCAAGACAACCTTTAGGACTCGTTATGTGCATTACGAGTTCCTAGTCATACCATTCGGATTGACCAATGCTCCAACTGCGTTTATGGATCTTATGAATAGGTTCTTCAAGGAGTATTTGGATCAGTTTGTCATAGTTTTTATAGATGACATTCTAGTTTATTCCAAGAGTGAAGAGGAACATGAGGAACATCTCAGGATAGTGTTGCAGACACTAAGGGAGAAGGAACTTTATGCTAAGTTCAGCAAGTGTGAGTTTTGGCTTTATAGGGTGGTATTCCTTGGATATGTAATTTCTGAGGATGGGGTACATGTTGATCCGAGAAAAATTGAAGCAGTGGTGAAGTGGCATGCACCTAAGATAGCGACAGAAGTAAAAAGTTTTCTGGGTTTGGCAGGTTATTATAGGAGGTTTGTGGAAGGATTCTCCATGATAGCTGCTCCACTGACCAGGTTATTGAAAAAGAATCAGAAGTTTATCTGGAGTGATGAATGCCAGAAGAGCTTTTAGGAGATTAAGCACAGATTGACAAGTGCTCCAATTCTGAATTTGCCTATGGGAGATGAGGGTTATACAGTTACGGTAATGCTTCAAGAAAGAGTTTGGGTTGTATATTGATACAAGGAGACAGGGTGATAGCTTATGCTTTACAACAACTAAAGCCTTATGAGTTGAATTACCCGACTTATGATCTGGAATTAGCAGCAGTAATCTTTGCCTTAAAAATTTAGAGACATTATCTGTATGGGGTTCAAACGAGGATTTTTACAGATCATAAAAGTCTCAAGTACTTACTGAGCCAGAAATAGTTGAATTTGAGACAGAGAAAGTGGTTAGAGTTGCTAAAGGATTACGATTTGTTGATTGAGTACCATCCAGGAAAGGCAAATGTAGTGGCGGATGTTTTGAGTAGGAAATCCTCAATAGCCCACGTTCAGACAGTTTATCTGCCATTATTGAAAGAGATGGCTAAGCTTAGAATAAGTTTGAAACAAGAGGAACCTGAGTGTATTGTTGCTACTTTCAGAGTGAGACTGATACTCAGAAAGAAGGTTAGGGAGTTACAAGCACAAGATGCAAAATTGAGCAAGCTCCGAGAAGAAATTCAGAATGGCAAAAAATATGAAGTGGTAGTGAGGGATGATGGACTTATGGTTGTAGAAAGAAGACTTTGTATTCCAAATGTCAAGAAGGTGAAGGATGAGATACTGGATGAGGCACACAATGCGCCTTATTCCATGCACCCAAGTAGCACCGGGATCTACAGATATTTGCGAGAGCATTTCTAGTGGAAAGGCATGAAGAGGGATGTAGCAGAATATGCAAGCAGGTTTCTAGTGTGTCAGCAAGTCAAGGCTGAACACCAGGCACCTTTAGGCAAGTTAAGGCCATTGTTCATTCCTGAGTGGAAGTGGCAAAGGGTAACTATGGATTTTCTGATGGATTTGCCCAAGACTAGTAGGAAGCATGAAGCTATATAGGTTATTGTTGATTGTTTAACGAAGTCAACCCATTGTTTAGCAATTAAACAGACTGATTCTCTACATGTGCTAGCAAAGAGGTATATTGATGAGATAGTGAGACTGCATGGGATTTCAGACTCTATAGTTTTTGAAATAGATCCTCAGTTTACTTCAAGATTTTGGGAAAGTGTGCAAGATTTTAGGGACCAAGTTGAATTTCAGCACTACTTTCCATCCTCAAACAGATGGTCAATCTGAGAGGATCATTAGGACCTTTAAGGGAATGCTCAGGGCATGTGTGATGGATTTCAAAGGAGCTTGAGACAAGCATTTTCCATTGGTCAAATTGTCTTATAATAATTCGTAACACTTGAGCATTCAAATGGCTCCTTATAAAGCACTGTATGGAAGAAGATGTAGGACTCCTATATGCTGGGATGAAGAAGGAGAAAGAAAACTAATAGGACCAGAGTTGATTTAGATGACAGTCGACAATGTCAAGTTAGTTAAGCAATGGCTTAAAGCGTCTTAGGATATAATGAAAAGCTATACTGATACACATCGAAAGGAAATGGAGTATGAAGTCGGAGAGAAAGTCTTCCTTAAGACATCTCCTTGGAAAGGAGTCATGAGATTTGGCAAGAAGGGAAAGTTGAGCCCAAGATATGTGGGTCCTTATGAAATTCTTGAGAGGATTGGACCGCTAGCCTATATGTTAGCGCTGCCACTGGAATTATCACATATACATGATGTCTTTCATGTTTCCATGTTGAGGAGATATAGATCAAATCCCTCTCACATCATTCAGACCACTAAGGTTCTGTTGAGTGATGATTTGACTTATGAGGAGACTCCAGTGGAGATTTTGGACATTAAGGAAAAGGTCCTCAGGAACAAGATAGTTCAACTAGTAAAAGTCCTATGGAGAAACTATTTTGTAGAAGAGGCCACATGGGAGCCCTTGGAAGTCATAAAGGAGAAGTATCCACACATCTTCAATGACTCAAGTAAGAATTTCTGGGACGAAATTCTTTTAAAAGGGGGAGAAATGTTGGCCCCGAATTCTTTTCTTTAGTTAAGCATGATTGAAATAATTATAAGGTATGGATAGGTGAATTTTTAGGAGTTAATTTTTTTATGTCTATGTTAGTAGAATTTATTTCATGGGTTAGTTGAATTAAAAGTGGTAAGAATACATAAAGGGTATTTTTGGTAGTTCACTTAAGTTTAAAAACCATAAGGCATTAAAGGAAGGACAAGGTCGACTTTTCTCAATCATTAAGGGTAAAATGGGAAGAAAAAAGTGTTGTCTTCATCCTAAAGAAGAGAAAAACAAAAATAGGAGAGAAAGAAGAGAAATAACAAAAACAAAGAGAGAAAGAAGAGAGGTTTCGGTTTTTGAGAGGAAAGAAGGAAGAGCAAGTAGGGTTTCATCTTTTCTTAGCTTTTGAGTGTAAATTTGAGGTTGTTCAAGAAGAGAAAAAGAAAGAGGAAGATAAGAGCTTTCATTTGGGTCAAACATCTCTTCATTTGGAGAAGAGTTAAGGTAAGAGCATATTTAATCCTTTGGATTTTTAGAAGGGTTTTGGTTCATGAAGCTTAGGAAATGTATGAGTTTAAGTATTCTAGGATTAATTTTAGTGAACGTGTTTTCTTTGGGTTTTCAATTTGAATTCCTATTGAATGGAATTTTGTTATTGTTAAAGGAAATCAAGGAAGGCAAGAGGAGCAAGAGGAGAGGCATTCTTAAGCAAGTTTTAAATAAGGAATTCAAGTGGGTTACATGTTTATAATTGAGTTAATAAGCCTTTAATGTTTCTTTCAAATAATGGAAATAAATGATTTCCATTACTTCATAAATGTCCAATTATTGCTTTTTAAATGTTTTGAGAAAGTGTTACATGTTTATGGTGGAACTTATAAGCCATGAACATTTTTCAAATCAAGAAAGTTAAATGTTTTCAATTGTGTTATAAATGTTGCATTTATTTCTTCTTGAATGAGTTGAGAAATTGCTATATGTTTGGTATGCGAATTGTGTTGATGATTTATGGAAAGAATATAAAAATGATTCTTGAAAAGCTTTTATGTTTATCGAACCATGTTTTGGAAATGTGCCATTTTGGGCAACATCTTTAAAAGTTGTGAAATGCATGATTATGTGGGTTTGGTATGGTCCATTCTGTATGTCAAATGTACTTTAACTTTATTAAAGGCTTCTCCCGCCTACCCACTAGTGGCATGGAGCTCCTTCATGGACTCCCTCATATTTACGACTACGCAAAACCATTATGTGGGATTGCGATAGTACGTTCTATTTACGGCTACACAAGACTATTATGTGGGAATGTGTTAGTACGTTCTATTTATGGACCTACCCAAACCATTATGAATTGCTTATGTCTTCATGATTGGATGACAATTTGATGCATATGTGATTTATGTGTTTATGATATGTGTTGACAAGTCGAGAATTTGGGAAATATGTGTTATATGGATTTGATGCAAAATTTGTGTGACGTTGAGCTTTTTCAATGGTTTTGCTTGTTCTCCATTATAAACTTGTTACCCAAGAGCTTTTAAGCTCACCCCTTTTCTTCCTATCTCTACGTGATGAGCAAGAGATCGAGTGAAAGAGAGTCAAGGCATCACTCCGATTATGCATATTTTTTTTATTTTAAGTTAGATTTTGTAAACATAAGGCTTTAGTCGCATTTCAAGTATTATTAGTTCAAGTATCTTTTGCATTTTGGGATTTAGAGACATTGATGTATTGTGGCGTGAAATGCCCACTAAAGCTTTGTAAAACTCTTAACTTTTGATGTTATTGAAATATGATTGCGTTTTGTCCATGACTTTCCAAATTGTACATTACATTTTCAAGTTTTTCATAGGGGTAAAAATTTGTGTTCTGACTTTAGGGGAAAAACTGAATTAATCTAGGCTAAATTAGATAGAGTTGTCTTCTTGGAAGATAAATAGAAGATGTATTTATCTTTCTTGCTTTCCAACGCTATATAGTATGAAATTTTTGGATATCGGAGTTGAGAGATATGATCAGTAGAAGTTTGTGATGCTGCATAGGATGGATATATGGGACAGCTACATTGATTTGAAATTTTTACCCTTTTGGAGGCAAAATATCTTTTTAGGGTCTTCATGGAAGTTGTAGGTCTAGAAGTTGCAAACGATCTAGAAGGGGGGGATGAATAGATCTTTCAATATAATCGCGGATTTCTACAAAAATAACAGAAGTTAATTCTCACACAACCAAAATAACTTAAACAAAAAATAACAGAGTAGGGAAGAAGATCAAACACTGTTTTTATAGAGGTTCGGTGTTAAAACCTACGTCCTCTACCTAAGCTC
>JAOSBM010000006.1:9785782-9799221 GCA_027568955.1 Erythroxylum tenue
TAATTAAATAAAAAATTAATTATTAAAATTGAAAAATTTTAAACTAAATTCATTTTCGGGAAAATTAAATATTAAATTTGAATTTTTATTAAATAAAATTTATTTTTTGAAAATTTAAAAATATAAATTATTTACAATTCGCGACGTTTTACAAAAAAACGTCACGGATTGTTACCTATTCTGCAACGTTCACAAAACGTCGCGGATGGTTAGGGTTTCCATGACGTTTTCAAAAAACGTTGCTAATTACAATCCGCGACGTCTTTTGAAAACGTCGTAGATTCTCTAGGGTTTTAGTGACGTTTTTTAAAACGTTGCAAAATGTTGAATTTTCTGCGACGTTTAAAACGTCGCAGATACCCTTTGCCTACTCTACATTTCACGACGTTTTTAGTGACGCTTTTTTAATCGTCGTAAATTTTCTTCTGCGACGTTTTATGAGCTTTTGTGACTTTTTAAAAACGTCGCGAAAGGCTTTTTTTTTTTGTAGTGCATCTGCCTCTATAGTAAAATGGTATAAACTGACTGGTGCAATTTAAAGACACCTAAGCCTCATTTATTCTATGATTAGTCATTAAAAAAAGGCTTAAAACTCTAGATAGGATAAAACTTTATTTAGTTAGCAAGAGGTGTAAAATATGATCAAGAGACTTAATTAGCTTACCGTTTATTCTTTAAATGCTACTTTTCTGCCCTACCAGGTCCAAAATCCTAGTTCTTTGCAATATCAACTGCCTAGAAGTGAATTAGACAATAATAATTAACCGGTCTAGCAACCTCAGATTCTAAAGTAAAGGGGACCACTCTGCCCTTAACAGTTGTAGCTATTCCATTTAGAGATTAAGAAATGTAAGAATATTTCAAAAACCTAAAAACAAGAGAAACCTCTCTAGAGCTACAGCACCTTTCCTTTTGTCTGATTAAAGAATAGGCTACAATAAAAGAGTCCAGATCCTCTGTCCAGTTTTTATGGTGTCTTATTGTGTCCAGTGAATCTCAGCCATTCATTTATGCGGGTCCCGCGTTTATTCATGTGGAACCCACATATATGAATGACTAAGATTCACTGGACACAATAAGACATCATAAAATTAGACAGAAGATCTTGTCTCACCTTTTCTAACCTTGAAGAAGGTAGAGCAAGGTAGCCGAAACCTACCCTCAGATTTCTCCAATTACCGCAAATGATGAGACACTTATGTAAAGGGAAATGGGATGTTTCTAACTCTTCGTAAGTATTTCTCAAGAGAAGCTCAACTTAACTTACACGATTTTCGTTTTCTCCTAAGCATTAGAAGATCAACATAAATCAAGTAAAGTAACAGGGGTAATTATTGGGACAGAACTAGTAAACCTATTCCCAAAATTGATACAAGGCTGCGAACCAGCAAAACCTATTTTACAGTTCATCTTTTCCCGACTCCTTTGTTGGTGCTTCAACTTTCCCTGACTCCTTTGTTGGTGCTTCAACTTTCCCTGACTCCTTTGTTGGTGCTTCATCTTTCCCCGACTCTGGCTCTGCAACTTTCTTATCCCGGTTCTTCTCAATGAAACTAACGATTGCTTCTTTGGACCTATCATCATCGTACTGCAAAACGTTCCCGCTTGCTGACCTGAAGTACAATGTTGGATATCCTTGCACGTCAAAAGTATCGTTCGGGACGTCATTTGCAGATGCATCCTGCAGATTTCAAAACCAATTGTATAATGTATTCATTTTCACTATTTTAAAATCATAAAAATAATTAGAACAAGTAATTACTAATTACCGGAAAAGAAGGGCGTAAAAAAATCCTATAGATAATAGTTTCATTCCACCCATGATAGTTAAACAACACCATGCCAGCAAACAAAGGAAACTAAAAGATTAATTGAGCAAGCAAGTGAAATCATCAATTCAGATTAATCATCCGTGTGTGTGTGTGTTTATGTGTAGGGAGAAGAAGAAAACTTACAAATTTCGCAATAAGTACATCTGGATCACTTTGATATGAGACAGCAACTTCCTCCAATATTGGAGCCAATTTTTGACAGTGTCCACACCAAGGTGCGTAAAATTCCAGAAGAACTGAAAAGCAACACATGTCAACATATGATGGATACAAATAATAGTATGAGACAGCTCCAGCAGGGGAAACATACAAATATTTTGATCAGTGTGAACCCAAGAAGAATACAAGCTATCAGGCTCTAATTGGTGGATGCTAACCCATCCAATACCACAACAACCTGAATAATTTATTAAGGATTCATAAAATTGTAACATACAAATCATATAGAAGGATTTAAATCAGCCCTCAGGTTTAAGTGATAGCAAGAGTTGCGTCCTTGAAATATCACGCAAGAGTTGCATCCTAATTCAACAAGAACAACAAAACCCTTTAAATTTTATCTGGCATCAATCAAGGTAAATAAAAGCTTCAGGAAGATCCCTAAACAGAACATAATACTTTGAGTGATAAAACCATTGGAAATATCACACAAGAGTTGCATCCTAATTCCACAACACGTTAAAAGAAACAAGCAAGGATACGAACCATTTTTCCCAGAGTTGAAAACAAACTCCTGAAGGCTATCAGCGACCACAACTTTTACAGGTTCAACATTGACTTCAGGGATGGGTTCAGATTTTCTGTGTGGTGACAACTTTCCATCCTGCAGTGTCATAATTCACAGAGTTACAATCCACTCAAGAAAAGATATTCAAGAATGAGAGAGAAAAGTCACCTACTCTTAACATATCATACTGGAAAACAAAAAATCTAAGGGACCATTTAGTTTCATTTTTATTTTTTTGCTGAAAGTTTTAGTTTCCGTTTCTTTTCTTTAAACAAAAAAAAATTGTTTGACTATGAATATCAATATAATTATACTTCTATTACTGATATTAATTAAATATTAAATAAAAATTAAAGATAAAACTAACTTTAAGATTTAATTAACTAATTTTTTAATCCCTTATATAATATCTATAATAATAATATATTCGTAATATTTTGTTTAAAATAAATAATTATATCAAGCAAAGAGTTTGTAAACTATATAAATTTATTAATATATATGTTAATTGTTAAAAACCAATATCATTTAGAATTAAATATTTTAATATTTTCATTTCATAAATAACTATTTTAAATTAATTATAAAATAAATTCAATAATTATATTATATTATTCATAATCTTTATTAGTATTATTAAATAGTATATATTTAATTAATAATAAAATTAAATTATGAAAAAAGAATAATATCAGTTTTTATAGTTTTCATAGTTTTCAAAAGTTACGAGAATAGAAAGAATCTAGAAAGAAAAACAAAAACAGAAACTCAACCGATCAAACTCATCAAATTTTTTCAAAATTTTTCCTGAACCAGAACCAAACAAGCCGTAAGTTAATGATGCCAAAATTACCTTGTAATCCTTCACCCAAGGAGCAATATGGTCAGGCTCCAAATGTGCTTTCAAATACTTTTGGCCATCATTGGTCTGTATGACCACGAGAGGCACTTGGTCCTCTTTCACTCCAAAATACTGTTCATTCAAATAAGTTATAAGGAGTGCATGACAAAGAGATGATGAGAAAGCGCCATTAACAGGAACTAGAGAGATATTAACCTGAAGAGCTCCTTGACTGGCCTCAAGATCTCCCACCAAAAAGGCCAAGCCCTCTCCCTTGTATTGCTCAGCAACTTCACGATATTTAGTTTTCAACAAGTCAGCATCTTCATTGCTGAAGTTCACAAACAACATGGCCTGCCAATTTCAGAATGATATTTAGAAAACACAAAGTACAAGGGCCAATAGAGAAAGGCACAATGCAGTTTACCAATCCACATTATCTGGAACTCTACTAATTGGTTAAGAACAACACCAAATGGTTCATTATAAAATGTTTAAAGCAAACATTGATAACTGATAGCAACTAGTTTGGATATAAACAAGCTCTCTAAGAAAGTTCAGTGGTGAATCAAGCACATAAAAACCCTGTTGACTCAAAGAATTGGAAGATCATGCCAGACAAGAAATTCTGTGATGCATACCTTTGCATGGGGACTCTCAAAAAACTTGACAACAAAAGGGTGATTGTTTGGGTCGTTATTGAATACAGTCACAAGCGGAATGCTAGCATCTGCAACAAACTTCTCCAGAGCATCCACTTTAAAGTCCTGCATATCCGTGATTTGATTAGCAAATGCTTTCCAATCTGAAGAAACGAATTAAAATTTTGGCATTTCAAAGGATTTGTACCAGATAACTGTCACAAAATAACATCTGAAACCTACAAAACAATCAAATACCTTGAAATCAACAAAGCGTTCATCAAAAGGCTTGAACAGCCTAACCAGTGGACCTGCCACTGATGATTCCCCAAGGGGAAGATGTTTAGCATCCAAAGTATGACGGAATTCGTAGTCTGATCGCAATTTCTCAGCCACAGCAATAAAATTATCAAACTCCTGCCCTGAGAATTTGGGGAACACTCCAACCTACAAAATGTAAAAATACATTATTTCATACATGTCCAGACAATGTAAAGAATAAACAAACAGACAAATATAAAAGCTAGAGAACTTTTTCTCACAATGACTATCTTTCCCTCAGTGTTAAGATAGGCACCATCATCTGTTGATTTTATCTCGGCAGAAGCAGGACCACTTTGTTGCTTCAAATACTCAACAATGTCATCCGCTTCACGAGGGCCTTTGTACTCCTGAACAGATTTCCCTCCCTTTCTGAATATTTTCAGAGTGGGGAATCCGCTGATTTCATATTGGCTTGCAATATCTTTGTTTGACTCATCACTAGCATCAATCTTCGCGAGAGCTAGAGGAGGATCATGACTACTCAACACAGATGCTGCTTTTTCATACTACACATGAAACAATAGATAGAGTTAACTGAACAGAAATATCTATTACTTGAGAAATTGCGTTGAAGCTGAGTAGAATAAAAAAAAACTACACAGAAAACTAATAGATACCTCAGGAGCAAGGTTCTTGCAGTGCCCACACCTACAAAAGAAAAGGTAAAGTTTAAAATACTCAAATCAAAGGCCACAAATGGCACTAGGAAAGGGGTGAAATAGTTAATGTTTCACAACATTCAACCAACTTCGTTAAAACCAAACAGTTTGGCCCTAATTATTCATTTGACATTTTTCCGATTACATTTTGCTTTCAACCCCATAGCAATTACCAGATTTAGGGGGAAAAAAAGAAACCAATTACGTTGACGTCTAAACCAGATGATATGAACATTATAAAATTTTAAAAAAAAGTTCATAAAAATAAATTCAAACTAAGTATGCATTAAAAAAGATAGTATGTTGGTATATGCATTGATTCATTTTTTTTTTCACGATTCTAGCACCGGGACCACTGCATGCAGGTAAAGAAACCAGTGATAAACAAGCCACTACGAGACCCACACACAGAACAAAGAACAAATCTGAAATTGAGTCTGGAAATGAAGAAACAAACAGGAAATAGCAAAATGAAAAGCGGGAAACTTACCAAGGAGCGTAGAACTCAACGACGATAAAATCGTGCTTGCTAACTGTGTCAGTGAAATTAGAGTGATCAAGAGTCAAAACGAACTCCTCCGACACACTATCTGCAGCTGCGATCGCTGCAATCAGATAAAAGACGAACAAATATAACCAAATTGAAACCCTAGACGCCATTTTTCCTCAGAGAGAGTAAGTCTAAGGCGATTCTCAGTGAACTTGTGTAATCTCTCTATCTCTTTTGGGTGTAAGCTGCGTGGGTTTTAGTTTTACGTTTTATGGCGTGAGGCAACGACCACAAGCATGGGAGCAACACGTGAACGCGTTTAGATATTTCTCGAGTAGGGTAATCACAGTTACTCGCTTGATCATTGGCCTGATTCCACGTGGATTTATTACATTGGGAGATTCTTGTCACTGCACGGAAATTTTGGTGAGTGGCTTTGAAAGGCAAGTGTCTCTGACTTTTCACTTTTCTGCCAAATTCTATTAACTGCACATGGACAGCGTGATGGTGGGCGTAATTTTTGAAAGAGTGAAGGCTAATGACTAATGAGATGAGGACACGTCTGTAAATTATGACAATCAGACAGCCATGTTCCAAATCCGTTTACGTGGCAATTAATCTTACATTTATTTTAGTTAATTACGAGGATTACTGGAGCACGGTATACGGTTTATATCAACCACTAATGCTCACAGAAATGATACAAACATTTGAAATTATATCATTATTACCTGCTATCTATATTATCGATAGTAAAAGCTATAATTTTATCACTTTACTATTATTACATAACCAAATAGGGTGGTGTGACTGGTTCAGCACTCTCATCCTTTAATCAGAAGTCTCGAGTTCGAATCTTGAGAATAGAAAGATCTGTTTAGTCAGCACTTTATTCCTTACGGGTTGACCTGGTGCGAGCGGAGATTAGTCTGAGTGTAGAATAATTTAAAGGTGTCTTTTTATAATTGAGACCCGCCTAACACACCTCGTAAGAAACCCAAAAAATGATATAAACCGTATACCATGCTCCAGTAACCACTTAATCCGTATATTGAATTTGAATAGCGGATAGGAAATATAATTTAACCACTTAAAGTCAACTAGTCGATTTTCAGCGTGAGATCCCATGTACCCGCCCATTGCATAATAAAACAGCAAGTGTTGATTAGTAATAATGATGGTGCATTATTGAGATATGCAAAATAGGTTGGGTTTACTCATTAAGAAATCTGAACCAAAGACTGGGAGTGAAGGTTCAACCTAAGCCTAAGCCTAAGCCTAAGCCTACGACTTTGGTGGTGGTAAGCCTAATACAACAGCAATTAAGAGCGAAGATTATAATCCAAGTGTCCGAAACAGCTCATTTAGATCGGCTCTAAGTTGGAATTGATTTACTTAGCTAAGTTACTGCCTTTTTGGTTCAATCTTTGGAGAGTAAATAAGAACCTTTTTTTACTGTAAAAGCTATTTTTTAGAAAATTAAGAGTTTGATTGTAAAATTTAAAAGTACTTATTTCATAAGAATAACTTTTTTGAAAGTTAAAATACAACTTTTTAATAAGCTTAAATTTGGAAGCTTTTAAAAAAATACTTTTTCAGGTAAATTTTTCGTACCAATTAATGAGCTTATTTTTAGTCTCTTTTATCTTTATGTTTCACACATAATTCCCACAATATCTACAAACACATCTTCACGTTTATTTTAAGATTTATATAATATTATTTGACTTTTTTATATGTTTTAATATTTATTTTTAATATTAGTTTTACTAATATATAATCCATATAAAAGATTTGGTTAAATATATTTTTATTTATGTTTATATGGTTTAAAATTATATAATAATTAATATATTGTGCTTTGCATATCATGTAATATATTTTAAATAGTATTTATATGCATAAATAATTTTTATTACAAAATAAAATATAGTTAAAATTAAAAATACTTTTTATTTTTATGTTGTTAAACAATTTATTGTATGAAGTTCTTTTTAAAAAGCTCTTTTTTAAATGATAGTCAAATAGTTAACTAACTTTATGGAAAAGCTCTTTTTAGAAAAGCTTTATTGACAAAAGCTCTACTGATATAAGCTTATCCAAACAGCCACTTAAATTTTTTGGTACCAAAATAATTGATTAGTTATTTTTTGACGAACTGATTTGATTATATCAAATCAGATAAATCAGATTTTTTATTTGACAGTTGAAGGAAAATATTATAAAAGAGAAAGAGGAATTCTAGTGAGCATGCCCTCTCACATATAGAAGAGACTTATTTAGACTAGAAGTTTACAACCAGATCTCAATTTTAAAATAGATCTGAACTTTTTATAATATCAAAAATTAAAGTGATTCTAAACAGGTCTTCATCATATAAATCATCAGTTTTTGTTATAAGACTAATAACTTCTTCAAATAAGAGGAAATAATTTTATCAAGAGAATTTATCCAATTTAAATCTAATTTTTGTATTAAAAAAAAGTACTCATGTAAACAAAATTTCCATTATGCAAAACAGATTTATATCTTCAATCTTAAAGGCTCCGGTACACTTTCATACTTATTTCTTTGATGATTGGATTTGATAGTCATTATTATAGAAAGATAAAAAAGAACTACAAGAAAGGAAATATTTAAAGAAAAGATATTTTAAAAGAAGAAAAGCCAAATACTATAAAAGAAAAGTTTTTTCTGTCATTTTTAAGTTTGCTTCCTCCCTATTTTTATCTCAAAATTGTAAAGGATTATTATGATAATTTTTCCTCCCTTTTTGTTTGACTATCCCTAGTTCATCTTTAATAGTTTTTATTTGTTGATAGTTATTTTCTATAATATTTTATATTTTAAGTAAAGGTTTTCCTTTTGAAAAAATCGGTTTTTCTTTATATCCTACACCACTCTGGGCTATGCGAGGTTAAGAGGAAATAGGGGTAGAACGACTATAAGTATTTTTAGGGCGATTAATTATTATCCAATGGTCACAAGGAGTTTCGAAATGCAATTGTAGTTTAATAGTATCAAATAAGATTTTATGGAATAACTGAAGAAAATTATTTCTAAGAAGAATATCAGTACCAGTATCATAGAAATAAAAAGGTGAACATTTAATTAAAAATGCTCCTACAAGAATTTGATGTTATTTTATTCCAGTAGATAAATGTATATGATGGTTAGAAATATCTAACCCTATAATAGGTTTTAAAGTTTCATGATATTATGAAGGAAAATAAGTAGATTTTCATAAGCAAGAACCTACTTCGCTGTCTACATAAGCTGCAAAATATTCATCTCTTTTTTTTGGTAAATCAATAAAATTTTATACAAATAAGAAAATGTTATGTACACAATTAGAGATTTTCTAAAGAGAAATCTCTTACCAACCAAACGGAATAAGGTAGTACAAACTCATAAAGATCCTAGATAAAGCCGTGTAACAAACACTACCGACTACACTCCTTCACAAACTTCCTACCAAGAAGCTAACTCTTCTACCCAATAACACAATTTCACCATCAAACATGCCAGCAACACAAAATGCCCAACAATCATATTCCAAACCCAAAATAACCAAATCCGCAATCAGCATAACTAAACATGAAAATTGTAAAAAAGTTCTTCTATTTTCCTTGTCCACTATCATGGTTGCCTTCTGCTCGCATACCTTTCTTGATAGAGCATCCATAGGAAATGGTTATCCTACTGTTGAAGCTTTTGATCACCTTCATTGAAGACATTTGATCTGATATAAGGGAAAAATTGTAAACCTGCAACTCCATGCTGCCGATACCATTTCCTGCCAATAAGAATGTATATAGTAGTGGGACTAGTCATTATCGAGGAATGTATATGATATTATTGTTATATGTTAATTGTATTCCATATTGAATTATCTTATATGATTTAACTTGTTCAAGGAAACTAGTTTCTAACATTATTTCTAAATTAAATCCTTCATTTTTTACTAATAAGATATATCTCCAATCTTAATTGTAGTTTCTACAGCTGTATTTATATGGTGTATATCTACAATAAAATTTATATATTGGTGAGGTTCTATTAAGTGAAATTTTATCAAATTATTTATTAAGTTATGATTAATATAACTTCCCTTCACACCAGTATCTATTAAAATATTACAAGCGATATAGCTTGTGCCATCAAAATATTCTCCCTTTATTTTATAGTTAGAACTTATATGTTTATCTACTCGTATTAAGTTATTATTATATCTAGAACTGCTAGCAACACTTGTTTCAAAATAAGATAATCTTGGTAATAATCTATTATCAGAGGTTAGCAAAGGCTTTTCTTGTAAATATAATGGAAAATTTGTTTCAATTTCCTCTATGTGTGCCATAGAAGGAGGATAAATCCTTACTACTTTAGAAAATAATTTTGAAAAATCAATAATATCTTATCAGCAAAAAAATTTGTATTAAGTGTATTAGATAAAGTATGTCAAAAAAAAAGTGTATTAGATAAAGCATAGATTATCATATAGGTTATAGAATATGACCTATATCTATCTTTTATCAAATCCTTTCTTTTGAAACCTTGGATTAGAGATAGTGTTCTATCAAAATCTTTGTCTTGAATATTATAAGATATCTTAGGATAGATATTAAGCAAAAGTTTTTTATTTCTAAGATTTCCTCCAAGGATTCCCATAGAGGCTTTTCTTCTATTCAGAATTATATCATCAATAATAGCAAGAATTTAAGGGGCTATCAATTCCTTCTCTAAAGGTTGATCTGATTATCATTTGAATTGATCTAATATGAACCCATTTAGGCAAACGATCAAATTTTTTAGAAATATCTCTTTTGGATAATGAAGAAATCATTGCTTTATTAGAAGTAAGACTAATATCTAAGGCTTTATTTCAGATTAATACCATAAAACATACGATGTTTTCTAAATTTTAATATGATTTTATCTAATAAATTGTATTAAATCCATCATAAGAATTTATAGAAAACATAGTATTTTGAATCTTTTTAAGTGTTCTTCTATCAATCAAAGCTTCTTATTTATACTTGCCATGTTGCTCAAATGTTTCCACGATACTATCAATCATCAGGTTATCTTTTTGGGTATTTGAAGATTCTCTTATTTCACTCATTTATGTCAGAATAAGAGGTTTCTTCATATTCAGTATCAGTAATTATAAAAATACTTTCTTTAGAAGAACAATCTTGAAAATTATTAACTAAAATAAAGTCTTTATGTTCTATAATCATTTCTATATCATCAACTATTTCAATTTTCTTTTTATGAAAAATCTTTAGGGCATTCATTAGCATAATGCCCTTTTTCTTTACAATAATAACACTGACATTTGTTATCTTTCTTTCTTTTTCTTCTATTTCTCTTAAACACAAGTTTTTAAAGTTTACATCCTTTTTTCTTTTATAATATTTGGCTTTTCGTCTTTTAAAATATCTTTTCTTTAAATATTTACTTTTCTTATTGTTCTTTTTTTCTTTTTATAATAATAAGGACTATAACATCCAATCATAGTGGGCATTTTTAAATCATAAAAACATAAAAAAAGATTTCTTTTTTATCTTTTAATTTTTAAGTAATATCGCTTCGTCACATCATTCACTTAATTTATCTTTTGAGAAAGAAATTCTTTGTCTTAGTGTATCTACGAGTCCTGGGCTATAAGTTGCTTCTAATTTACTTTCCCAAGGACTAGGTATCTTTGAATAAAACATCTTTTAATAAATTTGTGTATTATCTACCTGGTTATAAATATGATAATAATAGTCTAAGAAAATACAAGTATATCTATTAATTTCACACATATCACACAATTGAAGCCTTTGTAAAGCAATGGCATATTTTCCAATCGTAGTGGTATCTTTTAAAATATTTCCTTCCCTATCAAACTCTAACTAAAAATAACAAATAATCACATCTATTTGTAAAATGTTGTAGTTCGATTTGTGACTCCTGTAACAGAATGTTATCTTTATTTATATCAGAAAGTAGTTGAGTACAATATAAACGGTCACTCATATCTAATATCCTCTCTCTAGATGTAATTTCCAATATGTAGAAAAAACGAAGGTGTAAATCCTTATAATCATGAAAGAGATACCCTTTTTCATGCTCATATTCTCTAATAGCATCATTGAGTTGTAGGAAGATATCTAAAGTAAGAATATCAGCATGTTTCATTTGAGAAAATATGGTTCTGAATTCATGTAATTTTCTATAGTTCCAATCCATTCGTCTTTTCAAAGCTTTAATTTGTAGGTGAATATCTTCACAAGTTTCACACCAAATCGCCATGGCTTTAATACCATTTTCCCCCAATCTGAAACAAATCATAATTTTCGATTTAGATATCAATAAATTTAATGCTTGTACAACCAAATCACATCGAGAAAAAAGAAAATTTTTATGATATAAAAAATTAAAGTGATTCTAAACAGATCTTCATCATATAAATCATCAGTATTTGTTATAAGATCAATAACTTCTTCAAATAAAGAGGAAATAATTTTATCGAGAGCATTTATCGAATTTACATTTTATTCATTTAATCCATATAAAATTTTTTGTAAAAAATAAGTATTCATATAAACAAAATCTCAAATATGCAGAACATATTTATATCTTCAATCTTAAAGGGTCTAATACGCTTCCGCACCTATTTCTTTGATGATTTGATTGTTACTTCACCGGGTTATTGTCGAGTCTTTTAACGGGCATCCTAACCCCAACCTCAAGACGTAACTAACCTTGATGACTCCTTCAATAAAGTTCAGCACAACTTGATTTCGTTTCCTACCTTTAAGCGTAAGCCAAAGATAGTAGGAAAAAGAGTAAATGATTTTAAGATAGAAATGATAAAATTGTATTTGCTAGAAAAGGCTTTTTATTTCATAGTAGAAGGAAAATATTACAAGAGAGAGAGAGATTCTAGTGAGCATGCCCCCTCACATATAGAAAATACTTATTTATACTACAATTTCACAGCCGGATCTGAAATCTGACATAGTTTTACACCATATTCTTTTTTTTACATCCATTCTTATCTAAGTTTTGTTGGCAGAGGAGATTCCCTACACTGCATTTGGTTAGCGTCCCCGGTAGCTGGAGACGGAACGAAACAAAAATTTGGAGACGGAACGGAACAGAAATTGGGGACAGTAAGTTGTTTGATTTATGGTGGACAAAACAGAGAAACTTGTCTCCGTCTCTAGGACAGAGGTGTTTGGTTGTAGGGGACAGAGACAGAAAATAGTGCAAATGTCGATTATGTCCCTAGTCTTTAATATGATAAGGAAGATGTAATTTAATGGTATTTTTATTATGAATGGTTTGTAATTGAATAGTTTGTATTATTATTATTATCATTATGGCTAATTAATATTAATATTATTATTAATTTGCATGTATTATTATTCAAATTTATTATTATTAATATTGTTATGTAATTTGTAATAATAATATTTCAAACCAGTTATTTTTATAATTATGGCAAAGTATTATTATTATTATTATTTTATTATTATATAATTTGGTTTTATTATTATTCAATATTTATTATTTATTATTATTAAATATAGTATTATTATTATATTTATTATTAGGATTATTATGACTATTAGTATTATAGAATTTGTATTTATTGTTATTCAAATTTATTATTCCAATCTACTCAAATGTATTATAATTATGTCTAATTATGTGTAATTATTATTATTCTTATTATTATTATTATTATTATTATTGTTATATATTTTGTTGTTATTAGTATTCAAATGTTTTAGTATTATTATTATTATTATTACTCTAATTATAATGATTATCATTATTTACCATGATTATAATTATTATAATTTGTATTGATGATCATTTAAATTTCTTATTATTATGATATTATTGATAATAAGACGAATAATAAT